>JAVDPK010002590.1:808402-819259 GCA_034780415.1 Cichlasoma orientale
CCCTGGAATCTACCACTTCTGTGGCAGCCTAGAGGTGGGTCTCACACACACACACACACACACACACACACACACACACACACACACACACACACACACAGGTTAGATCGTGAGGTTGTCCTTTGTTCCACATTTCCAGCCAATCTCCAACTTTTTTTATTGGGTCTAGTTTTTGAAAAATCAACACTCCAGGACCGACACTTTTTTCAAGTCTGGCTTTTATCCAGTGGCTTTGAAAAAAGCAGGGAAGGCTGTCATCCTGCAGGTTAACCTGTCATCATCTTTTCTTCCAACACTACCCCACAGAATGGAAAAACACCACAAAGTCAGGCGTAGTGGAGTTTTCAGGGGGATTTGATGGAGGCTATCACAAAGAAAATTAGACACAGTTACAAAAAGGATTGTTAAAGCCTAAGAAACGTTGGTGGAATTTGATTCTCAGACATTTTTCCTTTTTTTTAATTTTATTTCTGCATTAGGCACAAACTCAAGTTTACATACATCAGAGTTTCAGACAGACTTCCTCTCAGCACGCCCCACATTTAGTTTGTTGGATCCTGATCAACTTAGCACAGGTGCAAGATAGTTTTAATTTGTAAAAGAAGGTTTTTTTCTGAAGGTTTCAAGGTTTCCATTTTTTTAATCTGAACTAATGACTTTACTGTCTATCTGCCAGTCTGCATTCCTTTAGTGAATTTCATTTCTCGGCCTCTTTCAGTCTCTTTATTTACAACTTTGGTTGTCTAAATAAAGGGTTTTTTTTCGGGAATACAGCCTTTAGAAGTAAAACATTTTATCTGTTTTACGATATAAATAAGATTTATATTACCTTTGTTCATATTTTTCTCCTGGTCGTCCACACCCTGCCTGTCGCAGCTCTATACGAGCCTCACCTACACTTTGAAAGTGTGAGATGTTGTCCTTACTGCCGCTAATCTCTGAAGCTCTACCTAACATTAAACTTGCTTATTGCCAGGCTGCTGTTAAAAAGTGGCTGGTGGAGATCAAAACAGTGGGCTTAGATTATATCAGGTGGACAGGATGGGATTATTTGTGTTTAACCTTATGTAGATTTGCAGGTGTGTCAGTACCATTACCTGCATATTCTCTAATGTGCCGTGTACGCTTCTGAAACCGTCAGTCTCCCATTTGGAGCAGCTACTCTGCGCTACAGCGGCTGATGAAGCGGAGGGGTCAGTCCTGAGCGCTGGTGATGGGCTCCTCCTGGGTCGGGGGAGGAAATGAGGATAATACTGTGATTACAGCGGAGCGATGACAGGGCCTCAGCGGGCCATTTCATATATAATGATACCACAGCCCGATGCGGCAACATACAGTTGTTAAAATTATTGTTTACAGGCACTTCCACCCTAATCATTTCTTTTAACACCATGTGTTATCTGTATCTTATCTTTGTTCCTGACGCGCCCGTTTCAGCCGTTTCTGAATACTTTTTGTTTCTCTATCAGAGGCTTTCATCTTTGTTGTGCTTCCCAAAAAGCCTCAGTGTGGAAATGTTTTTAAAAAAAAGGATAAACTGCACTTAATAACATCAGCTCAGTTTTAAAAAATCCACCCTTTGAATTTTAAAATATCATTAATTGATTTTTTTTTTTTTTGGGGCGGGGGGGGGGGGCATTTGAGAGCAACAGAACTAGTGTTATTAACACAAAATATTAACACTGCATGTTAGTCTCTGGTGTATTTCCACATTCAGCAGACACACACACCTTTAACATTCACTGAGAGTCGTGTTTCTGGCCACCCGACTAATTTAAGCCTCCTTTTAGCGCCTCACCATCATCTGAAGGAAATGGCTGGACCGTTTGGTTCTGAGTTTATTACAGCTTTATTACTGCTGTTTTCTTTTTTCCAGAAACTGGTTTGATGGGCGCAGTAAGAGTGAAGCTAAGGGTTGTAAACCCAGAACAAACTAGCCAGATAAAAGCTACAAAATAAAGAGCACTATCATAATATCTGCAGCTTCGTCATTTCAAATTACCTATTTATCTTTTAGAGAAAGTCCGTTTTTTTCTTTGTTATTCGTCCATTTTATCAACCACTTATCCGGTTCAGGGTCCTGGACAGGTCGCCAATCTTATCACATGGCTGATGCAGAGAGAGACAGACAGCTATTCACGCTCACGTTAGCATCTACAGCCAGTTTCAAACTGAAATTTACCTAACAAATATGTCTTTAATACAAAATATTAATTAGCACAGCGTTAAAGGCAGAGCTGCAGCAATCAGAAAGATGGACACCTGACTGAAGCCAGAGAAACAATAAATAATAAAAGTAATAATGCTTTAAATTTACCAGATTCTTCTTATTAAATAGATGTTGTTTAGCCAGCGACTGTCACCTCTATATTCTGTGTATCTTTGCTATTTTTAATCTTTTTGATTCTGGATTTTTGTGAAAGTTACTTCATATGGCCAAAAGATGACTGGAGGGGCGACGCGGCTCGCGGCTGCGCAGATAGCATGCCATGTATAAAACTGACCAATTGGACGTTTAGAAATGTACCAGCTGACTCAGACTGTACGCCTGTAGCCACAGACGGTGTAAGCAGCCACAGCCCTGCAGGTTTACTTAACAGATATTGTAGATAGATGCAATTACACACTCAAGCCCGCTCACACGTATACATACAAAAGCAAGCACGCTCACGCAAACAACCAGTGTGTGCTGATAATGAGCTTTGGTAGTGTACTGATGCGTGTGTGCTGTTGGCACTGCTCTGATACCACGTCAGACACAAGTTAATGAGAGAGTTGCTGTGTGTGTGTGTGTGTGTGTGTGTGTGTGTGTGTGTGTGTGTGTGTGTGTGTGTGTGTGTGTGTGTGCGGTATATTGGAGTGGTGTTCCATGTATGTGTATGATTTTATGTGTGTACAACCGTGTGTGTGTGTGTAAGCATCAAGGCGGACTGCGCTGTTGAAATGACACACTCGGGGGACGGGCCTGTCAAGAAAACTCACTCCACTCTTTTCACTGATCTTTCTCTTTTACAGATGCACACACAAACACTCACACAGACACACAAACATGCAGAATAATCACCATTAACCAGCGACTCAGAACCTTTCCACGTCCAGCCAGCGAGGATCCGGCAGAGCAGCGGCACATTCGCCTTTGCTTAAACGAAAAAAGAAGACGGAGGAGAGAAAAACGGTGAAGGTGTTACAAGCTGAAAGCTCTTCACCTCCCAGTGAGATCCTTATTTTTAGGAGCTGGAGAATAACCAGCCTGAGACCTTTCAAATTATCAATGTCTATCAAATCGAACTTCACTCCTTTGTAAAATGTTCAGAATTGAGGCTGAAAAGTGTTTTTTCACAAGCTTCTTTTTTTTTTTTTCTTCTTGCGCTCGAGAGGGTGCTTTTCTCTCCCTTTAATTTCCCCGCTGTGTGTCTTTGTTTTGGTGTTAATGTGAAGATGCTTTCATCCTCTTTAGTTTTTACAGGAAATTAAGATAGTAGAATTACTGCTTTTCCTCTTTCATCACACAGAAGGGCTAACATACACACACATGCTGGGTTTCAGAGAGATACATAAATGTGTACAGATCAACACACGTTTAAATCCCGCAGGGCTTCGTAAGCCTGGTTTTTCCCTTTCTGTTGTTCTGAATATAGTTGACTCCAAAGCAGACAGGAAGTACCCTGGACAAATATGGAAATGTTCTACATGCTAATGTGACTTTTCCAAACAGGGAGGCCAATTTGAAACACATGGGGGGGAATAAAGGCAGGAGTATGTATTTGAATTTGTTAGCCTCCACCCATGCAGATATGTGTTAACAGGCTGAAGCTGCAGAGATGTCTTTCTCAAAGAAAATCCAAACTGTTTGCATGGCTGAATAATCCAAGAAAATGTGTTCAAACTGCTGTTTGTTAGTTCGAAATCACCGTTAATGTAAATAAACATTTTACGCCACCAGAAAACATCATAAAAACACAAATAACTAATAATCACAACTGCAACCAAGCGGATTTCTACAAACGTCTCCCTCGAAATGGCAGAATTTGTTAGTCATCACGAAGTCATTGCAGCCATAAAAACAATGCAGCGGCAGATGGAGGGCTGCGTCCTCACATTCCCGTGATTGAGATTTTCAGATGTTTTTGTTGTGAAGCGCTCGACGCCTTCGGGATCTGAAACTTCAGCAACAAGCTGTAAAACTTTATCGTCTCTTTCGGTGATGAGACGGGGAAACGTTCAGCACAATGGCGGTAAACACAGATGGGCCCTAATCAGGAGACGCAACCTGATGCGAGCTGTGCTTAGTCATTGTGTTATTGTTTCCTTGACGATGCTTTAGATTCTGGGCTTGTTCTGCTGTTCGGGTCGTTGTGCAGAGGCCTGCGAGTACGCCGTGATTTATAGACACCATTCCACCCAAGTTTTTTTTTTTCCAGTTTAGCGTTGAAGCATAGATGTAATAACAAAATACGCTTTCTTACTTTATGTATTACTATGCCTGCTACATTCTGTGCATTCCTATTTTTGGCCTGGATTCGCTTTACTGTATACAGGAGCCATTTATTATTCTGTCACACCTACTTCCTGTGCACACACACTCGCTTTACTTCCAGCATCCACCCTCAATACACGTATCCAGTGTGCAGGTCATTAGAGGAAAAAGGGGGAAAAGAAAGTTTCTTTTCTTGTGCCAAAAACTGCTCCACAAACTCACAATCAGCTGCTTAACTCACCGAATACACAGCAAAACTACAAGATGTTCACATGCTGATTACAAGGTCTGCACTGCCAATCAGTAAATCAACTCATGGTGGGCTTGCAATCAGCAAAAGTGGTAATCACTTCTAATCTGTTTAGAAATTTGCCTGAAGAGTTCAGACCCGGAGGACACGATTGTTACGATGTTATGTGTGTTTTCTATTTGTCTTTTTGTAGTTTTGAATTAACCACAGTTATATTGTGGTTAATTCAAATAATTATACCAATTATATTGATATAATTATTTATCTCCTGTCCACCTTCCTTTAAGCTAGCATTTTGTTTTGATTGGCTACCCCTTAAGTACACAGAGGGGTGGGGCTTCTGTGCTCACTGCCACAGCCTGAGCTGACCATATTATGGGTGTGAGCTCTTACTGACATCACACAGATGTAGAAGTAGAAAGAAAACTGAAATTGAAACTGGCATTTGGAGCTTTCCATAAAGCATAACGGCTCCTTTTCACCACTGACTGAAGTGTGCACCAAACCATGACACAGCCTCCATCGTGTTTCATATATGGTGGTAGATTCTCACTGTTATAACTGACCTCCTGCGTATATATTTACAACAATTTGAACCAAAAATTTCAAATTTGGATTGATCACTTTTCTTCCCGTGGCTCCTTGACAGCCTCCCTTCCACTGAAGCATTTCTGAGGAGGCTTTAGCGAACAGTAGACGGCTCAGTTGGTGCACCTCTCAGGTCCCGTGTCAGGTCTTTGCTGGATTTTCTTTCCTATTTCTTCAAGACGTGACTTTCAGACGCTATTCAGCAGCTGTAGATAGTTTTTGTTAGATATGCCACTTCTTCTCTAGTCCTCCACTTATCCAGTTTCTTGCACAGTACATTTTCAATTTTCCTGGGAACTGACCTATCACAGCCACATGGATGAGTACTGTCTGTGTCTGATACTGTCATGCATCCACAGGAAAAGGTCAAGACTGATGAACATACAGTATAGGTTTAACACGGAAGACCAAAATTCACACGAAATTCTAGACACAGTCGGTGTTAGTCCAGCATCCGTGGGAATTATGATTCTGCCTGATGTTTCTTCACCTCATGATTTGCTTCCAGGCTGAATGTTCGGTACGACACAGAGCGCCCTTCATGTAATGCAGAAAAGGGAAAGTGGGGAAGGACAGAGTGGAAGGTTGTGTAAGATGAGAGGAAGACTAGAGTTTGCAATTAAAGTTCATCGCTCTGTTATTCATAATCAGTTCATTCATAACACCTTAACCTAATATATTTGCAATTACTGTTGTTTTTCATCAGTCATCAATCATACAATACCTGCCATGAACACGTAACTTCACAATAAGTTTGTCATACCAGTGTGATGAGATTCCTCACTGCCTTCTCAGATTATAGCAACAAACACAACCTCATCGCTATAGCATCATGCACCATGTGCACCATGTGTTACTCATGGGCTTATTTGTCTTTCCCCTGAAGATACACACTTTTCCAAAGTAGATGCAGGACTGTTAACGTGACCTTCTGCAGTAAAGGCAGAAGGAAGGGCATGCCAGAAACCTTTTAGGGAGAAGGCCGTTTTAGGGTAGTTAACTTCAGCACTGGAACCACGGTTGTCATAGTGAAGGTCGGTGCTGGTTTACAGAAGATGATCTCTTAAAAGTCCAAAAGGTTATTTATAACTGACATTGTTAAGTAAGCTGTAGTCCACTCAGCCAATAGGATCAGCCTCACACAATAGTGATGTAAATAGGCCTTTATCTGCTGCTGCTACGTGACATTATTGTTGCTTAGAATCAACACTTTCACAAAATACAATCATCAGAAGCTGCTAAAGTAAGCTAAGTAAAGTAGCATTTCCATTTAGATACTATTTTTCTAAAAATAACACCAGCAAGCAACAAACGGTGCAACGAAGCTACGCTACATGAACCTGTGACGAGCAGTTTTAATATTACTCTATTAATAATCCTAAAAAAATGAAGTTAATCATTCAAAGACTCAGTTATGGTTGTCATCAGAGAGCAGCCTCCAACCTTCATTTACGCACACGGTGAGAGTGTTTGTGTATGTGTGAGAGAGGCCGGGAATCAAAGGTGGTGTAACTGTGGCGGCCGCTGAATGATAAATCTGAGATCAAATCAGAGCTGGGGTTTGACTGTCCCCCCGCGCGCCGTCTCGTTCTTCTTGTGTAAATATCAGAGGCTTTAAAAGTTTAACAGGCTCTCGGGGTAAACTCTCCAAGGTTACTGTAGGGTTTCCAATTCAGCTTCAGTTTCCAATCTGCTTTTACGATCAGAGCGGCGCCGGGCTTTCATAAACGCACAGAATGAATGTGATGGTTACTCGAAGTTTTAGCCACAGTCGCACTGTTTGAACACCGAGCTGTGTGTTTTCGCCTGTTGTGAAAATGCATTGACAGAATATTTTCGGTCTAAATTAAAATGATATTGTCTCATTGATTGTTGAACAGCGCAAATTAATTGCCGGTGATTCTCTGTCGAGTTAAGTCTCTGTTTTGTTTCGCACGCTTGACCTTGAAACTTCAGTGAGATGTCACCTGGTTCTCATTTGCAGACAGACTCACTCGTAGGTTGAGACGTTTCATTGCATCCTTCTGTTACAGGCTCAGAAACTGAAGTCGAACTCAAGCGGTGGTGCTGTCCTCTGCGTGGTAAGTTCTTTGTCCATTAATATTGTACTAAACATCCACTGCATGAGGTGAAGAATAATTATAATCAGACAATTAAAGAGAGCTTCTACTTCAAGCTGAATGTCTAACAAATTAAGAGCAACTACGTGACTTTAAGTAAGGACCCGTATAAAACCTTTTCACACCTACAGTCACAGCAGAGTCGCACCAAAACCTTGACATTAAAGTAAAGGTGCAAAATCATCTGCAAGCTTGATGTGGTGGTATACAGCGATCCTCCACAACACGCTGTCCCTCACGGGTAAAGTAACTGATAATAATTACAACTGAGTGATTCTGCTGTGAAATCTGGATCCTGGTTTACATGTGGGTGGTACCGCAACGCATCCCACCCACCAAAAATGTTATCACACCGTTCCCCGTGGCAAGCAAGCAACGACAAAGAACCCAAGGTCGTCCCCTGGGCCCTAAACTTTCCAGGTTCAAACCCAACCTGGCATCTCACGAGCTGTGTCCCAACAGTCACCCGTCTGAGCTATTTCGGCAACCCGAGGGGGGGCCTGTACTTTTTTAGACAGGTAGTTTCAATGTTGTGGTCATTTGGTGTATATTGGTTCAAACTGCAATTAAAGATTTGCTTTGAGATGCCGTATCACACACTGTAAAAACCTACAGCGTGCGCTGGGCGACTTAAACTGTTCTGCCCTTTAATTTGAGACGACGATTCCATTGAAGACCACGAGCCAATTGTCAAGTTATCATATCATCACTAACTCTAATCTGACCCAGCTGCTGGAAGCCTCTGACCTCCATCTGACAGTGATTGCCGCGGCAATCCTTCCTGCCTTCTTTGTAAACTCCTGTTCTTTGTAGTTCCTTTGAGGCTGAAATGGGATCGTTGCTTATCTGGTGGCTTTTAAAGTTCACTGTAAATGTCATTGTACAATAATAAGGCACTGTTATGCACTGGACTGACATTTAATAGAGGCAGGGCCAGGTCTCGGGGAGATGACCCAGCCGTTAGCTTGCAGCTTTATTAGCCAAAGACCGCTGGTGAAGCCCTATACACACATACACGCACATGGTGGCAGATGCAAATTCAAGCACGCACACACACACACACACACAAACACAAATCTACTTTTTAACTTTCCACAGTGGCATTTTAGTTATAAAAACAACCTTTTCATGCTTTACTGTGCCATACCACAGAAGCGCTGAGGACATTTTAAACAAACTGCTTTTGAACATGAGTATATTAGCAGAATAATAAAAGAAAAATCAGTGAAAGTTTAGGCTTTTTTAAATTACAGAGTTTAGTTGCATTAGCTGTCTATTGTCAATCTCAGAATCTTGACTAGCTATTTTTTTAACCATGCTGAGCTCTGTCTGTCTCTCCGTCTCTCAGGATCCTCAGATAGATGGTCCGAGTACATCCAACGCCATCTTGAGAAACTCGGCCTCCTCCAGACGGCCCGAGGGCCCGGCCTCCGTGCTGCCCCCGCTGCTCTGGCTGTGGTACTGCAGCCTGCCGGTGCTCTCCTGGCAAGGAAATTTGTAGCTGTGTCACTTCACAGCAACAAACTACAACAGACTGACAAACACACATTTGTATAAAAGAAAAAGCAAAACAAGGAATTACATCCTTTCTTTTCCGTTAGACCTGTTGTACTTTTGTTTTCCCTGGATTCTGTCTTTTAATTCCTACTTTGATTTTTTTTTTTTTAATGAATTTTTGAGAAGCTGTATTGTTTCTTTGTTTTTTTTTTAGCATTGCTGCTGTGTGCTAAAACAGTGATCTGCTATACATGTTAATTCAAGTTTTGGCTGTGTGTTCACGTTGGCTTGGTCAGAAAAGGGGGGAGCGGGGTGTAAAGCTCTTCATGCACTGCTCGTTTGAGCAGGGGTGAGAAAATACTCGAAGACTACATTCCAGAGAACCACAGCTGGTGGAACACAACGTGAAGGAACATCAGTTTTCAGAGTTGTCCGATCAGTTTTCACCCGTGTCTGTTTGTGTGTTGAGGCTATAGGTGGGATCTTTCGCTTAAAAGTCACAGTCAGTTCAGTAATGGCTACGTATTATCACTTGGGCAGTCTTTTAGGTGTTACTCCATCTCCTCTGTGGTTTGTGTCTGTTTTGATAATGGCGTGATCTGGTATTTTACATTTTTATGAGCAGAATTAAATGTCACTTGATTAAAAAAAACAAACTTTTTTTTTTCAGGATGAACATCATTAACTTAAAACATCAGAGTAGTTAGACCATGTGCGCCCAAACTGTCTTTACTGTAGCTCATACTGAACACACGTCGCCGCTGGCAAAAGCACACAGGCAAAGTCCCGCAAACACATGATGCACATTTTCACACAGACAGAAACACACTCAGTCCGAGGCTTTCTGCTCCCTTTCCTCACTTTATAAAAAGCAACGTGTTGCTCGGAGATCATAGGTCGGTACGCTGCTGTGGATGGCTGAATCCACTCCACTCATTAGTGATTGTACATACTTGTAACTGTCCAAGCCATGTTTCAATGTTTCCTTGGAGAAGGTAAGAGAGAAGCTGCTAAAGTTTTACCTGAATTTTTTTCTTTTTTGTTTTGATGAATGCCGCCGCATCGAGCCCACGAAAACCAGAGCTAACAAAAGAGCAGGCTTATTGTTGTAGAGTGTAATCAGCGCTAACTCATCCCTCCATTGTTCCAGAGCTCAGTGCATCATCTTCTGTCATTTCTGTGTTACAACCAATTGCCTCAATTGTGACACTGTCAAAGCAAGTTCAGGGAGGAAGTGCTAACTTTAAGCTGACCATTTGCTAAACCCCGCTAACCTTAGTCACTGTCTCCAATTCATTGTAGCAAGGTGAGCATACAGGTGCAGAATTTCCCCTTTATTTTAGCTAGTAATTGTCTCACTGATACAGTTTAACTACAGTATCAAGCTTACTTACTTAATTACCTTTACTGGTTATTGAACCAGAGCCCCAGATTAGGGTTTTCGTTGCATACCTGCTGGCTACACGCTAACGCTGCTTCATGGTAGAAGCTGTGCTGCTTGGCTGAAATCTGCTACATGTTTGCTAGCCTTCACCTCAGCTAACACTTCAGCTATCTTTGTGATGTTGTTGCCTTTTGGAGCATTTTTAATGTAATCATATACAACCAAAGGTTATGTCCATCTTCTTCTATGGTGGTCCCAGGCAAGCAGCAACCATCAATGTTGCAGACATGGAAATTGAAGAATTGTCAGCATGAAGGCTAACTTATGGAGTAAAGCAGGGCGTCCAAACTTGCGGGCCGCTTCCGGTCACGCCCCCTACTTCCGGTCCGAGAATTATGTCAAAAATAACATACAAGTTACTTCTTTGACATTTCGCCTTCTCCTCCAATCAAGAGGATTAAGTAAAATGTCAAAAAAGTAACTTAAAGGGCCAAATTGTATGTTATTTTTGACATAATTCGCGGACCGGAAGTAGGGGGCG
>JAVDPK010002590.1:819359-838491 GCA_034780415.1 Cichlasoma orientale
TAAAGGGCCAAATTGTATGTTATTTTTGACATAATTCGCGGACCGGAAGTAGGGGGCGTAGCCGGAAGCGGCCCACAAGTTTGGACATCCTGGGGTAGAGTCCTCATCTGACAATGTTATCTGTAAACTAATGTAATAAGCTAATAAAATACTAATTTGAATGGTAAGGAATATTAAATTAAGAGTTAGTTTACCAATTTGAAATGTTACAATTCAATTAAATTTTATTTATATAGCGCCAAACCACAACAAACAGTCGCCTCAAGGTGCTTTATAATGTAGGTAAAGACCCTACAATAGAGTCTTGCTCTGTAAAGGAGTTAACAGTGAGACCACACTTCCAACTTTTCAAATATTGTGCTTTGTCATGCTGAACAGACTTCAAAGCTTGACGGGCCAAACGGTCACTTTTGTCTTATGAGCTATATGTAAATCATTAATGGCACTGTGACTCTTCTGTTTTCAGCTTTTCCAGAAATCTTAGCTTTTGATTTCGACAGACTTCTCTGTGATCAGGACATTTACACACGTCTCCGCGGCATGCTCCGCAAACCGCGTTAGCCGTTTGGACACCGACGGGATATTCACGACTCGCCGCTTAGGTTCACGTTGCTTCTTACAACACATCTAATGTATAATAAAACTTCAATGTTATTTACCGAGCATAAACATGGTATATGCACTGTATGTACTTGGCTGAAATTATGAATTGGGCAAATAAATGTCTGATGATATTCTATTTCAGAGCATTGTGAGCTATTTTGCCATTCAGATACAACGTAGAGTACATTGAATAAGCAAGAATATTGTTTTTATAACAACTTAAATGTATATTTCTCCCAGTATGTACATGATTATGGAATATTATTGCATCAGAGACACGGATATCATTATAACTCTCTTACTGTGCTTTCAAAACAGCTGTATTTCCTAAGTATACTGTTTTGTACCATAGCCCCATTTATGACATGGCTTAAATATAGTGTTGATAGTTCTTGTTTGTTTGTTTTTTGGATAAAATTGACACTTATTTTTCTATCTTTTACTAATTTTCGCTATTTTCATGAGTTGAAGTTAATGAGATGGATCTGCTATAGATTAAAATTGTTCTTTCTTACACTGAAGTTAAGGAAGACAGAAAACCCATTGCATGGTGTTTGAAATCGATATTTAAAAACAAATATATTCAGTACCAAGCCTTTGAAGGATTTTTTTTTTTTTTATGGTGTGTTTGAAGACGGTTGGGAACGTGGGATGATTCCCACAAATCGAATGTGTGCAGTTTGGATGGGAAGTTAAAGAGAAGTGTTTAAGCTGCTTCACAACAAAAACCCTAACTTGGCCTGATTGCATTTCTCAGAACTGTGTCTTACAGCACGTGTGATCATTTTGTATTTAAATCCCAGTGCCGGATCTTCGTGGGCGCTGGAATATGAGGGAGGTTCAGTGCTCTCTGTGAAGAGTTCATCTGAGCACAGAAGGCCTCACAACTGGGGGCGCTTCCTCCCAGTGTAAGGATCCCCACTCTTGGACTAAACAGTAGAGATGGTAAATACATTTATATTTGCTGTCCATCACAATCCCATCTGCTCTTTAAATATACCAGCTTTTTTTTTTTTTTTTTTTTGATCTGCAGACTCCCTTAGCTATGTGGCATCATTAACTTCTTAGCTTGTGAAAATGTAAAATCTGTTGTACAAAAAGTTATAATTAAAAACTGTTAAATCACCCAGACTGCCTGCATGTGGTGTTATTTCACTGAGGAAACGTGAAAAGCAAGTGGCACGCCCGTGGGAGAGGCAGGTGCCTTAAAGGATTAAAGAAAGTTTGAGGCCGTCTGAGGTGATCCCAAGAGGACGACGAGATCGTGTGTTGATGCAGCCGACCCCGGGTTACCGAGCCAGAGGAAACCCAGCGATAAGGAAAGAGTCATCTGAGGTTTCACACTTTTTTTTTTAGCTTTGACCAACTGGCATGAAGAGGAGGGGTCACACCATACCGAGTGAGCACACAGTGATGCTGTATTATCCAGGGCGCCACGCTGAGACATAGAACCGGGGGAACAAAAGGGTACGCACATCCCGCAGACCTTTGGGCAGATTCTGGGTCTAAAAAGAAAAACCTTCAAAGCGAGAAGAATCCACACTGCTGTAAATACTTTAATGTTAATCTGCAACATTTTAATCAATCTTATAAAGATATATTAATTGCTTAATTGCATTTTTTAATTAATTATTTTTATTTTCTAAATTGGTCGACTATATCGTTTTTATATTATTTATCTTTCCGTTTGAGGGTGGATGATGTTCACACATGGTTAACAAGACTGAAAATACGACGTGTGTACGAAATGTGGCTGACGGAAGAATCCAAACTTCATTAAACTGTATGAAATAAAATGTGCACACAGTAGAAAGTTAACCTTTACATAAGCACTGCATGGAACTTCAAGCATTTGGTTAATACGTTTGTCCATAATTAACTTAAGGTGTGAAGTTTGATTCTTCTTTTGCTACTTTAATGTTAATTTAAAAAAAAAAAAACACAAATAAAGACATATTGGAAAACCTTTGGCCTCATGAATCTTTAAATAGAAAAAAAAATCATATGTTTGAGATTTGATGTTGTTGACATGCCACAATTAAAAGGTCAACAGACTTCATGGAATGGATTGAAAACAGCCTGAAATAGTTAATAAAACTGTGCATACTAAGGTTTTTATTCATTTAGTCTTTCAAATAAAAAGTGCACAAAAGCTTTCTAAAGCTGAAATCAATCCTCATCCAATCAAGCGATTGTGAGCCACAGCCACCTTATAGAAAAACAGGGAAGTGCTGCCATTAAACTCATTTTTCCTGCCTTCCAGTGTTTGAATCCTCATGTAAAGGCGCAGTAAGTTGCTGCCATTAGTGATAGCATCACCAGAAGGAGCTGGCAGAGGAGCTGGAAATGTGAGGAGAGGAGCTGCACTGAATAATTGGGGTTGAGGCGGATTCAGCAAACAGTAATGTGATAACTTTCTGTTCCAGTGGTTTTCACACTCTCTGCAGAACAGTGTCTGTTTCCTTTTTCACATTTGCACCTCGATAAATAAATGGTTGTGTTACAACATCCCAGAGCAGATTAATGAAAGCGGAGCACAATGAGGAGAGCCGTGCTTGTAAATACTGTATTTTGGCGCAGTCTGTTTGATGGGGAACCCTGCACTGAATAAAAGAGGATCTAGGATTGATCCCTGTGGAACCCTGTGTCATAAAACCACACTAGAAACAATAAAAGTAAAAACGTGATTAATTAGTTATATGCACATAAGTGGTTGCAGATGCTTGTTGACCAGTCTAACTGGGGCGATTTTTTTTTTTTATAATTAAATGACCAACAGCCACATGCATGCATGCTTTTCTTGTCCCGAAGCTCCGCCCACTGAGCACGGTAAGCGAACCAAATCAGCAACAGGTGCGTGCAGACCCTGGTTTGTCCTTCCATGGTGACGTCTGTGTCTTTTGCGTGGCCTCTTTTCGCTTTGTGATAATCATCCCTCAGTATCAGTTCAGATGAAGGAGGGGAAAAAAAGCCACGGTGATTTTTATCTTATATTAAAAATCTGGATTTGGAGGTGCTGCGCTGAAAACTGTCGGATCCCGGACACCGCGGAGCACTTCGTGACAGGTGAGTTCAAACTGGCAGTTTTCCTGCACAGCTGTTAGAAAGGCGGACTTTAGTTGCATTTAGTGTTTGAAAGTGTGTGTTGCATAAATCAGTTGCTAATCATACGAGACGTGTTTGATTTATCCACGTGTGCGTAAAAATGTCCTATTTATTGATTGCGTCACATCGTCAGGGCATTTTGGCACCTTTCGGGTTAGCACGGAAATATTGATGATAAATATGCTTAATAATCCTTCAGGAATCATTAATATGTGGGGTGAACTCAAGGGCCTGGCTCAAGTGCTTTTATTGCTGATTTTCTGGAAACCCTTGAGTGTGATGTTTACTGCACAAAGAACCTAACTTAGCAAGAAAAAACTTTGGCCACTCAATAAAAAGCACAAGAAAACAGACCCACTCCACTGTGAGGCTTGTTGCCCACTCCTCCTCATTTCCACCCCCTTTTCCAAGACATTTTTTTCCAAATACCTGCCATCCATGAGACTCTGCTTGGAGCACTTCCAAAAACAAGCTCAAAATTTGAATGTTCTTCATTAAAGCGCCTCTTCCTACAAGAGTCCCACGAGTTACAGCTCAGTCAAGCAGGTAAATGCTCGGCCTCGAGCTCCCATTTATGTGTCATAAAAATGGTGTTGATAGTTGTTGACATCGGGCACATCTGCAGATGCATTTTCAGCAATATGAATAAAACATTATCGTATAATAGGAAAGTACGATGGGGGAAATTGTCGCGTGCATCGTCATCAAATGTCAGAAAATTAGTCTGACATTTGGATTTCCTTTCTCATCCATTAAGTGAACTGCACATCCTCAAGCATTAATACCGAGCGCCGTGTTAAGTGTTTACAGTTAGAAACCCATTAGCCAAGAGTTTGTTAGTCCGGGGAAGTGAATATAAATGCCACATCGCTTATTGCAACAAGCTGCACAAAATATCTGAGTCATTTCATTATAAGTACTCTTATTATTATTATTGTTATTTTTATTTTTTAAATGCCTAAAAAAAAAAAAAACTAATGGCAGTTTATGTAAAGTAACGACTTCTGCTGGAGAAATTATTCTGAGCCGCTCCATCCAGCCCGCTCCTCGTGTGCAGCCATTAGTCATGCACAGAAAGCAAATTCAGTATTTTACTCTAAATTAATAATCAATTTACATGTGAAAATGCCACAGGGACCCATTCACGACCGCTGGTCACAACAGGAAGAGAAACTTTTAAATGGAGCAGCGCGCCCATTCGCTGGCTCTGATTTCCGGTGTGAAGCCTGTGCTCAGCCTTTTAAAGGCTGTTGCATTCATCTGCACCAGTGACCCGAAGAACACGTTTCTATATCTGGTTTTGACACAGATGCCATTTATTTATTAATTTCAACAGTTTATATGAAGGTCACTGGTGTCCAGCTACTAAACAAAACTGCCTTTTCGCTTATTGCAAACCCAGGCTCTTTTCTTCCCCCCATCTCCCCGAGTTAATGTCACCGTCTGCAATAGTTTTACCAGCTGAAAATTTCCATTTTATTCTTAAAGTTTAGTTCAGCCAACTTTTTTGTTCCACGATCTGCTGGACTCCATCTCTGCTATCCTGAGCTCCTGCTACGCACCCTCGTCCTTGCTCTGCTGTCGAGATCTGTTATGAGTCGGAGGGCAAAAATCACTGCTAACTGTACTTTGTTACTTATTTGGTCTAAAGGTTATTGTCTCAGTTATCCTGCAAATTCAGTGCAAAGTTTCATAAAACTCCCCGTCATGTTCTCTTTTAGCAACAGTTTCAAATAAAGGCCGCTGCAGGAGCTGTGGATCTGCAGCTGTTTGTAGGTTTTACCTGATTGTCTCTCTTCACCTCAGCTTTCCTCAAGAGTTGGACTGTTATGTAATCTGTCATCATATGAGCAGAAGTGAGGATAAATAAAAGCACAATTATTCTTATTATTCTACAATCAAATAACTTGAACACTAATCAGTTTATTATTACAATTCCAAACATTCAAAGCAGACTTGAAGATATGTTCTAATGTATCATTATTAATGTAATGTCAGAAAATATTTAGGATTTTTGACCTTTTGTTGGATAAAATGAATACACTGAGTGATTAATTGGGGAACCTTTGGGAATATTTACACGGTACAAATAATGAAAAATGTCTGTGTGTGTGTGTATATATATATATATATATATATATGCATGTAGTAAAATATAGAATGATGTTATTATGGCAGCTTCAATTGGAGAGACTTCATTTGTTCCAAAAACATATCTTACCTTCAGTTCTGTCCACACAAACCTGTTTTTGCTCCTGCTCCACCCAGAGGGGGTAAAAAGGGCAGTTACCACAATTAAACATGACATTTTCTTTCTACTTCCCTGAGCAGAAGTGTGGATTACTGAGGTGTGAGATGGGCTTTAAAAAAGTGTGTTTAATGAAAATATCAAAGTTCAGAGGCCTAACCTAATGTAACTATGCCAATTAAAAATAATAAACCTACAGCCATATATTTCTGTATCTCCCCTTTTTAAAGCCTCTTTAAGCTGATCTTTCAGTAACAGATCCAACAGCACCTGCCGGGACCACTCCCACGTAAAGTAAAGCCAGCAGTCGTACAAATACACGACACGACATCCTAAAATTAGTCCCCGCTCCGCCCGCGGCTTCCAAACAAAACTGTAAAGGTAGCTATCAAATAATACAATCTAGTGAATGTGGGAAATTGTATTTTTTGATAGAAGGCAGCATTTTGAGCCTATTAAGGGTCATTAAAGTCCTTTTTTTTTTTTTTTTCTTTTCTTACTGTGGCATTCATGGATGTGAGTACTGTGGTGAAAGCTGTGGAGCTCAGGCAGGCATCACCTGGCGTCTGTGCAGCAGAATGGACCGGTGTTAGAATAAGAACAGTTATAGCTGCAAATTACATCATTGATGAAACTGACAAGAATGAGCTGCACCTCATTTTCGTTACTAATTGACTCTCAAAGTTGTATTTTCTTGCAGGAATATAATTTGGACCTGTTTCAAATGCAGGTGAACTTTATTCCAGTGGTCTCAAAATCAAAATAACCATAGTGTATTTTAATGAACTGAAATTGCCTCGTTCATGCTAATGCAGATACAAGAGGGTTATATCCGCAAGGGATTTTGGAAATGTCTGACACTAAATGCCACCACCTGGGGTATACGTATTCATTTTTTATAAAATTCTTCAGTCATGTTTAAAGAGGCTGAAAAATAGGACCACTATATTCAAAAGAAGGTGGCTGCTTCCATCTACAGTGATATATATTTGCTAAGGTGGTGTTCTGGGAGTTGCAGCAGGAAACAGATATGAGATTCAAGTCAGAAACAGCATGAGCAGAGTCAGCGTGTGGGGGTGGGTTGCAAATTGGCTTGCAGGTTTGCAGCAACTGCAAATATTATGGTCTCTATGGATAATTTCCCCCTTCATAACTCTGATTGGGGTTATTTATTTAAAACTCATCCATCTGGATAATCGGGGTGTGGCTGCTTTGTGTGGCAGGTGTCCTGAGACGGGGAGATGGAGCTGATCAGTACCTGTTACGACTGGACGAGACCTCTGTTTGTGCTTTTTGGAGCATTTTTCATTCATTTGGCTGACTTCTGTTCCTACACACTGTGCTGTGATTTCTTTCCTTTCTCTGGAAAAACATGTTATGGAGATTTGTGGTCTAATAAACACTTTGACTTCAGCATCGATACTTTTTAGGATAGGTGATGCGTGTGAATAATAACCAGAATAAAGCTGAACCAGACTCTTTGTTAGAATTGACCTCCGTCCTGCAGCCTCATTTGCTCACACTCATAACGAGACTCATGATATTCTATATTTTTATAGTTCATCAATACAAAAGCTCCGTTCATTAATGAACACTTTATAAGAGGATCATAAAACTTCACATAAACACTCCGGGTCTCCTGACACCAGCATGAATTAAACACCTATTAATGCATCACAGGGGAATTGCATTGCAGTGCACTAAACTCCTGTGTGGCCAGTTCATGTCACCGTGACAAATAGGTTATGAATACTAATAGATGTTTTTGTCGTAATTATCTTGGGTTCTTTATGATCATGATTTGATTGGTCAGGTGTTTCTAACTCTGTCAGTAGCAATCTAAAGAAAAACAGAGTCGAGCTGATCTGGACCAACAGAGCTCTACAAACTTCAGACAGTAAAATGAGTAAAATTAAAGGTCTGACTCTCTGAGGTTAATGGGAGTGATGATAACTGTATCACCTGTTCACCCAACAGATCTATGAAGGACATAGCTGTGTTTATATGTGTTTAGAAGTAAAGATGAGAGCAGCAGAGAACAGGCACCAGTTAAAAAGGATATAAAGGTGGAAAAGTCAGAGGGTTGCAAAGCAGCTTGCAGATCCACAGCAGCTGTGGGCAGGCTGAAACTAATGAGCTTCAAGTCCTTTCTGAACAAACTCAATTTTTATTCAAGCTAAAGTCATGATAAAAGAAAGCAGACCCTCTGTCAGTTCTAAGGTTGTATTTATGAGGACATAATCAACATGACATATTACACTGTGTCGCTATTTAACAGAAACTAAGCCAAAATGCTGAAGCAGTGTGTGGGAAATGGTTCAGTAGCTGTAGAACCACCTTTAGCTCGGAGTAATAAGTTTCTGTGACTTCATCAGTCTCTCACATCATTGCTTTAGTTCATTGAGCTTTATTTATCCACAGCTCTCTTAAGTCCTGCAACAGTACTTTGATCGGGCCGTGGTCTGAACTTTGGCTCGGCCATTGCAACACTTCAAAATTTTTTTTTCTTTCCTCTAGATTGTAGATTTGCTGCTGTGCTTGAGGCGGTACTCAATTGCAATGGAAAACAGTCAAAACCAAGTAGAGTAGATTAGAGTTGAGTATTTTGCATTTTGGCTCAGTTTTGGTTAAATAAAACAGTTCAATATGTCATGTGATGTTGGTCACCCGAGGTTGTATTTTCCTGATTTTACGACCTGGAAAAAACCAGATGATCTTCATGTCCTGATGCATAAAGCCTTGGATTTGAAGGATGGAGTACTTCATTTTCCAGTGACTGTGTGCATGATTTTGTTGCTTCAGCCTCACCTGCAGTAAAATAAACTTTGACTCACTTTCTGAAGTGGATTTAAAAAAAGAGATGTCATGACAGTGATTCAAATGTCTTTCATATAAATACTGTGATACAGATTCTTTACTTTCTATATCTTGCATTGAACAAAAACCTAATTGTGTCAAGAAAAACAAGCAGAAAATAAAAAATAAATAAATAAATAAAATCTGAAGGGAAACAAGCCCTCATTGTCATCTGGAACTAACTGAAACTGAGCTGAACAAAAATAACAAAAAATAGAAAACCTGTAACACCTCCACAACAATACAGTGTAAGAATTCTTCAGAACTTTATGGTGAAGCATTTTAATTAAACCTCCTCATCAGACCTCACTTTCTCTGCTTACTCTACAGATTAATGCCCTCCTCTTAGCATGACCCACGGTTAACCTTTGAACCACAAACCCTTTAGTTCGTCTCATGCAAGGAAGCTGATCTGAGTGTAGAGGGAAGACGGGTCAGCCTGTGCTGACCAAATGCAAAACACGGATCCTTTTATAGGCAAGAAACTTTTTGTAACTAAATATAATGGATAAAATCAAGGTTTTAAACTGGTAACATTCATTTTATATGTAGCCTTTTTTTTTTATAGAAAGGTTTTAATATCTTTAAATGGTTACCTACAATCAGTCTGGGTGATCAATGAATGGAACAAGAGGGAACACAGATTATATTATGAGAAAAAAAATTCTTTCTGAAGTTAAAAATTCTGACAAAGCAGGAAACCGGTGACCTCGACCTGTCAGCTGACCTTCCCGCTTAATGTCTCTGTGGTTACTGCTCACAAAATCAAGCTGATGTAGTGCATCAGTGGCTTTGCTCCTCTCTCATCCTTCACATCTTTGCACTCTGCGTGCTGAGGGGGGGGAAAAGTACTCTTTGTTAGTGTGGAAGGCCACTTATGACAGAGCAGCGCGTGGTGGTATTGAGTAAAGGACGATGCTGACGGGGGCAGCATTCTTCACACTGTCGCTGAGGCTGACTTACTGACTGGTCAGTGTTGTTTTTGTGTGTGTGTGTGTGTGTGTGTGTGTGTGTGTGGAGAGAGGCGGACGGAGGACAGCAGTGTGCTTTGTAATCCTTTGTCACTCCCCACCCTGGCCCACCCCCTTCTGGCTGACTCGGCCACTCGTCCTCAGACTCTGGCCCAAATTACCCGCCACAGTTGGCCCATAATGGCATAAAGATTGAGGTCCGTATGGGGCATCAATCACAAGGACATGGCTCAGCTGACCCTGAGTCCTCAGCGAGAGGGAAGTGACGCTAAGCGGGTGAGAGAGAGGGGAAGGAGGCAGAAAGAGGGCAGCAGAGATGGTGCATTGAGACAGAAGTGAGAGAAGATGGAGAAGAGAAAAGGCCTTAAGGAGTTCTGACCTTAACGAGTAATGAGTTTTATTAACATGATCTGAAAAGGACATCAGGACATTGTATGAGAGTGTTGCACTAATATTAGGTTTGTAACTGTGTGAGTTTGTGGGTGGGAGTCAAAATGCAGACTTGGAAGAGCTGATGTGAGATTGATTTTGCTAATTTAATTGAAGGCTCATTTCAGACTAAATGTTCTACTTATGTCTCAGATTCAGACCTTGAGCTTTCTAAATTATAGACGTCACTCTCCTCGGAGCTGAATGTCATCTCTGTGAACACATCAAAATGAAAAGTTAATAGGGGGGATATAAAGAGGCTTACAAACGTGCGTTCACTCGGAGCTGTGAAGGCAGATAACAATAATATCAATAATAAAACATCAGCAGTTTATTTCCTGAGGTCCTTGGAAAGCCTTCCTTCTACTTTCATGAATATTTCTTGTGAAGGTCATAATGAGGTTAGATCCCTGTTCTGAAGATAAGCACAGGTCACTCACTCCCACCTGATTGTAATCCCAGGGACTCTAATTTCACCTTTAAATTAATTGCTAATTTTAGAGGTTTTGCCACTCATAAATGTTTTATATTTGTGCATAAATATAGACATTTCTGAACCTTCACTTGCAGCTGCATATAAACTAAATATTCAGTGCCTTAAAAACAGGTTAAAACTTTGTAACTGTGTTCAGTTCGTTACTTTGTTTCACGTTAAACTTGCATCGATTCTTTGATTCGGTTCTGACCCCGAGATGTTGTTTCTCTGGTGAACCTTGAACTTTTCATGGTGACTGTAGTTTGTTTATTCAGATGAAGTACTGATGTTCATGTTAGCCCATACTGCATATGTGTTTAGCGCATTAGCACGCTCACCTAGCAAACATCTTAAACATGGTAGCATGCAGCTAATTTCTGTAGAATCAGGTGGTCAGGAAATGGAATGTGGTAACACATATTTTGGGAAAAAAATGGTGAGCATTTTTTATTGTTTTATTGTCATGGATACGTCTGTTTCCCCACCTTATTTCCTCCTGTTTAAGCTCCTTGCTGTGAGTGAGGGGACAAAGGTCATTTAAACTGCACGGGGATACTAAGAAAACATCCACAATCGATTAATGGTTGATTATTTTTTTTGTTGTAACAATGCTTCTTGGAAATAAATCTTATGCTGTTGAGGGTAGCCAGCCCGGCGCTGCACTGGGCTATTACAATTAGCATGTGGGTGTGGCTATATACCCGTTACCTGCCTTTACCTGCCGTGAACAGCTGGTTAACTCCGAGCCCATCTCCGCTGAGACGTCAGATCAAACGTACTTTAAATTACCGTAATTACACGACCGCTTGTCCTATCGGGGAAAATACGGATTCTGAAAGCCAAGAAATTGCGCCTCACATCCAACGTAGGGTTATTACGGTAATTGTAATTAAAGGGCGGGGATACCTTGTGTCTCTTGGTTCCTCAGATCCACCCTTTGGTCTTCATGTCTAGTTTCAAAAACACCAACATGATGATGATCAAAATGCTGCTTCAGTCTTTTACAGTCTGACTTTGCTAACAGAGTATTAACTGCTGCTACAGGAAAAAGTACTATTGTCTGTAGTATGCGGTGGCTTGCAGTAGGGCTGGGCTATTAATCACACTTTAATTTCAGTTACGATTTTGGCTTCCAGTGATTATGAAAACAAAATAATCGAGATTAAACGATGACTCTTGCATAAATTTTCATCCTTTTTTTTTTTTTTATTTTTTTTAATCAAATGCAGTTCTCTCCGTTACAGCTGTGTACTTTTACCACTTTCTGAAAGCTCAGACTCACTTCAGTGCATCTCAAGCCGACATGACTAGAAGAGCTGATTGGTCGTTGAGTTCGGATCTTTGTCATCAGTCACAGGTTCTGGCTGGTGTCACAGGTGCCTTGCATCCCTCCTGTGCACGAGCAGCCCTCCCGCAGAGGAGGCTGGCCTTTCAGGACAGCCGTGGGGTCCTAAACCGTCGCCTCTTCAGGGCCCCGTTTTCTCCATCACCTGTAGCTCTTTTCATCCTGTTCATTTATTTATTGTTAGATATTTATCAGCTGCAGAGGCTCCAAAGACGAGGCGTCAGCCTGTTATCACACAATGGTGTGTTGGAAAACGCACGTCATGAGAAATGTTGTTAGTGGCGTGCAATCCTGTGATATCGCATCACTGAGCGACAGACTGCGGTCTTAATAATATTTGACATAATAGCTGTGACATTCTTCAACATCAAATCAGAGCACTAACAGCATTGTGTGGACAAATGTCACAGTGCGGATTAGCTTTTAGTTTCATTTGTCGTCTTCTAGGTGTGAAATAAAACCTGAGAATACGTGTATGGTGTATAATTAGCTGGTGTATAATCATTATTTATTGGAAATCGAGTCACTGTGTTTGCACGAATGTGAGAATGCATTAGATGTGTTAACAGCGCTGCGCTCCTGTTTTTCCCACCTTAGGAGTATTACAGGTAAATTGCATGTTTAAGTTGTAGAGTAGCAGAAAGCTACTGTTTAGACAGGTTTTCTTAGTTAAGACACTTTGCATGTGGAGTCACTTATTGAGCTTCTTGCATTGTCTTGACTCAGAACTGGTTCAGAAACATCTCAGATCAGGATAAAAAGGGAAAGCGAACCACGTCCCGCTGCCCCTGACGTGCAGCTATCGAGCAGAGTGGAGATGCCAGCAATCCACTTAATGCTAAATACTGTAGCCTTTTATCTAGAGGGAAGAAAATACAGTGAGCTAAGAGCATAAAAAAAGGAGCACTTATCTCCTCTTGGTCACTAATGGTGGTGACAGCAGCAGCAGCAGCGCTGATCCAGTGTGATGTTCGGGGGGGCTTTCAAGTTCCAGACGAGATTTTCAAAGAAGTCAAACGAACAGTCAAACGGCACGAAAACTAGCTTCTATTAATAGAAGAATTCTAACTTTGTTCATAGTTTCCCACAATTAAAGGATGTGGCTAGTGTACCTAATGCAATAAATTGTTTTGTTAGACATAAATTTGACATGAAATCATTGATTTCTTTACTTCTCCGTCACTGACTGAATCATTAGAGCGCTGCAGCTGGTAGATCCTCCACCGCTTCTCTCTGGAAAGAATGTTTTCGTCTGTTTAGTGTCCCACATTTGCATGAAAGTGTCTAATTCAGAAGATTCCGGGATCACCTTGACAGTCCGGCCCCCACTGCTCCACGACAAAGGATCTAATCCATCGTCCATGTTTGACGCATACAGCAGCCATCTTTAACTGGGGACAACATAAACGCCTCACTGCGACGTTAACACACAGCACCGAAAAGCAGGGAGGTACACGTGCAGCCATTATTTAATGCTTATTTAGCTGATGGTGAGGAAATCTAATGGATGTGTTCCTGATGTCCTCTTCACGTATACATGTTTCCATTTCTGTGTGACATGACAAATAAATTAAACTTTTCTCTAAAGCTAATTTCATAACCAGGCAATGTGATACATTTTCATACAAATACATACGTACTCAAAATTATTTCACATTTTTTAATTACATTAAAATGATGGTATTATGTTATAAGTCACTTGACATAAAACATCTACTGATAGTTAATTCTAGGAACTTTGTTCTCCAGATTGTGAGAAATCCGGTTCAAAACAGCTCTTATGTTGCTGCCACGGTGTAACTCTATCGCAGTAACCCGAACTATCCATCAAAGTGACCAATCACAGTAGTCTCCATAGGCTCTGCCCAAATGGTCAAAAGTCAGTTTCTTCACGGGCGTAGAATTCATGAACGTACAGTAAACGTCGCCTAAGTCAGATTCAAATGGCCAATGGAATTTCATCCGACTTGTAAAAAATCCGTCTTATGTGTAAATCGGATAAAATCCAATTCTTCAAAACATCAGACAGTTTGGGGTCTAATATTGAATTTCGTGGCAATGGCTTCTGCTTCATCTCTGGCTTTGCTTCCGCGAATTTTATAATGTCGTATTTCTGCTCGTAAATGCGAGTTTGTAGCTGACGCTTGACTCCTGCGCTTGCCGTGATTGTCTCCGGTGAACTGATTCGCCCAGTGCCACCAATCCAGACGTCACGTGACTGTGTAGACACTCGAACGATCTCCAGGTGTTGTTAGTGTGTGCAGCTGTGCATGAACGAGACGATGCATGGAGTCTGCGTAGATCGTACATATTGGAAGTGGGCGTGGCGTAAGTCGAGGACTTATGCGATCACATTTAATTGGAAATGCGGGACAATGGGGCCAGATTTTTCATCCGAGGTGGCCGAAAGTCCAACTTGTATGATCCGACTTAGATGATTTTCAGTGGAATTGACGTTAGGAACAATCGGGACCTGCAGAGGCCATCCGACTACGGCGAAAATCCGTTTTGTGCGACTTGTACTGTATGTATGTCTATGGGAGAATTCAGCTCCGTGCATGTAAAGCTTCCTCACAAGAGCGTGAACCTGCAGCAACACGGGCGCACAGCAGACACTCGTGTGCGTAATGTTCCTTTGTGCACACGGCTGCTGAGTTTCACGCACAGGAGTGTTATGAATGAGTACCTGCGGATTGTTTTTTCTCGCGCGTGACTTTTGACCTAAATATAATTCCATACTCGGCTTATCCATAATTGGAATTTGCAGTTTTCCAGCCAACGCTCAGGGGCGGGGTCACAGACTGATTGACAGGTCGCAAGCCAGGCGGAGAAAATTTCATTTTAGACTTTCCGACTCATTTTCTTTCTCCATCTCATAAGCGAACTAAATCAGATTTTTTTTTTTTTTTAATTTAAGAAAAAAGGGTTAAAATTTCAAGCAGTTTCAAGCACTAAATTCAAGCACTTTTCAAACCTTGAAAGGAAAATATTAAAATCCAAGCATCTTTAAGGATTTAAAGCACCCGTATGAACCCTGTGAGCTGCTCTAACCAGTTCTGGAACGGTGACAGGGTTGCTTTAGGTGGCTAAGGATGTTGATCACACGTCACGGAAATTCATCACCATCTTCCTGCTGCCCGGTGATGTGCTCAGTGTTTTTACTTTCCCCGTTTCTTTATTCAGGATGCTGAGAGCGTCCTTATGTAACTCTAGAAACAGCGTTGGATGACGAGGTCATCCGACCCTACCGACATCCTGAGAATTCCAATCAATACTTACCAGAGGTAAGAGTACACACAGCTTCAGATTGAATTACCAACAAGAAGAGGCATGAAAATGTTTTAATTGTAAATGTACAGATTTAATGCTCATATGGACAAATACACTGTGGTGAGCTGCCCTTTGTAAATTCAAATCTCAGCAACAAACTTGGTGCAAAATTACATGTAATCAAAACGCCTGAAAGAAAACAGCCAGGCTCAATGTACAGACGCATCAGGACATCACGTTACTTTGTATGCAGTGCAGTTCATAAAAGTGACTTTACAACATTGAATGGAGATTTAATACAAGCTGTAAAGGGAAAACTTCTCGACATCGCACGAAACTTTGTGATCTATAAAACATGAGTTAGAAACGAATGACGACATTGAGGGCACAAGCGAGGAAAAGTGAATACTGCACGGATCTAAAATCAATTATCCACTCGTCCCGATTTAAAAAAAAAATGCATTAATAAAATACTAAACTGATTAACTGTAATTTGCATACTTAATAAATATGAGTTATGTTAAAGTTTGTCACAAATAAACAGGCTTAAAATAATATGAGGAAAGATGTATACATGGTAGCTTCACAGTAATGGGGAAAAAAAAATCAAAAGGCATATGAATACCATCAGTAGTTTGTGTTTGATACTGACCTTGAGGTTACATCGCAGCCCAGAATAAACACCACGTTTGGAAGATCAGTTGCATAATAAAATCCCACAGAGGCGTCTAATGTACGGGTAAAGCATTTCACTTGTAGTGCATATACAGACGTGTGTGTATATAAGGCCCACAGCTACAGATAACGGACCTTTTTCATCACAGAGGACCTGAGCAGATATTAAAACCTATAACTTCAACTGCCAATGTAGGCAAGAACAAACCCTATGTATTTCATAAAAGACACATTTCAGTACTTGCATCCAATGATCTTTATAACAAAATGCAGTTCTTTGAGTTCCTCTGGTGAATTGTTGTAATAGACCGCGACCAACTGCAGAGTTTTGCATTGATCTAGTTAAATCCGTGTTCTTCTGTTTGGCTCCTGAGGCTCATCGGGTTTGTAAATCAGGAGGACTTTATATCAGCTCAATCTTTCCACTGGAGGTCAAAGCCATTTCATTTTGTTTGGTGGAAAAACAAGAGTTATTTTTTTTCCCCTCTGTCAATATGGCAGTCACTGCGTGACAGACAAGGAGAGCCCTGGAGACACAAAGCCATATGGCATGAAAATGGGGGGAAAAAAGTCTGCCAGCTCCTCGTGGCGAATTTCTGAACAAAGCTGTGGTGGAGAGACAGAGTCTCATTCTCAATTTGCAATAGTGCTTCCAAAATATACACACAGGGGACAATGAAGAAGCCTTGTATCTGATCCAAGGAAGAAAGGGGACTACAAGTACCATTTACCCCTTCTGGGTGCCTGTGAAGAGAGTAGCTGTATGCTCCAATCCATATCCATCGCCTTCCCAAGCCACTTTAAGATCAAGGATCATCCAATCCCATTTTTTTGCAGGCTTTGCCTTTTTGGTCACAATGCTCCATTGTGTCTAAAGTCAATAAGAATGTGTCCAGTGAGATGCCCTTTGGGACATATTGGATATGTTGGTACCTTGTTGAGGGCACAGAGTTCATACGCAGGTCCCTTGATGGTGCACAATGTGTTTGCGGTGCTTCAGAGCCAGGGCTCGCTCTTTGAAGTCCATCGCTCGCTGCTGGGACGTGTCTACCAGAGCACTGGCTATAGCAATACCTGGAATCCCAAAGACAAAATAGGGTCAACAGTGAAAAACAGGCAGATGTGCTCTCAGTTTATTAATAGTGTGAGGTGACAGTGGTCAATACAGTAAGTTGAACTCGGCTTAAACAGTGGCCCCCTATTGAGCAGGTTTTTATATATTATATACATTATTTATTATGGAATTTACGTGGAGACCATGTTTGACCTCATGCAGAAATAATTCAATTTTATTTATATAGCGCCAAATCACAACAAATGGTCGCCTCAAGGTGCTTTATATATTAAGGTAAAGACCCTACAATAATTACACAGTCATAATGACCCCTATGAGCAACAGTGGGAAGAAAAAACTCCCTTTTAACAGGAAGAAAGTGTTACGGAGACAAAGTTGGAGCGTCACGATGCCCTTATTGATGCCACCTTCTCAGGCATAGGTTCCAATAATATTAATATTAAGCTATTATTGATGACAAAAATCAAAGATCAATCAAATCAAAGAGTCTGTACCAACAGTGCAGAACAAGTGAAAATACATGTGAACACTATGGGGGGGAGCCATCAAGGTAAAATTCCTCAGCATGTGTGTGGCAGGTGGAGCTGCATCATCCTATAAATAGGCGCATCATCACACTATCCAGAAAATGTTTTATCAACATCTCTCTGGCCAGAGTTTTCTGGCTTCAGCAGGAGACACGGGGGATAACGCTCGGGTCACTCAAGCATATCTCCCCACCATGCTGTCCGTTGTCTTTCCTCCCCCTCCGTCTCCCTCTCACCATCCATCAGGATGTCATACCTCTCCCAAAACATCATCTGTCTGTGAATTTCGCCTCGCTTTTCACAGCGGCGCTTACAGAGATCAGGGTGGACCGAGCATCAGATGCCTCGGAGCATTGTGTTGGCTTGGCAGTTGTGCTTTTGCTAATGTGGTTTTAGAGTCATGGCAGCCTCGTGAATACAGCCAGTCCCGTCTCTCCCTGCCGACAACCGTGGGCCTCACAATGCACGGTCATTACGACGAGAGCTCAATCTGCCGGTATGCAGGAGCCAAATAAACAAAACAGGCAGACAGCGAAGGGAATCTGCCGTGCTCTTGATATGATTTGGATGCAGGAGGTTTTCAGCATTTCACACACAAGTGATTCTTGGGATTTTTTTTTTTTTTTCCTCCAGTGGACAGAAAGGGGAAAGCCGATTACAGTGTGTGACTGTGTGCACATGACTGTAAGTTTATGCATTTAAGTTTGCATGCACCTGTGAACAGTATTACAAATATTTTGCAAAGCTCTGACACAGACAAACATGGCAGCGAGCAGTAATGTGTTCTGTGCATCCAAAAGAGATTGGAGGCAGAGGATTGGCTAGCAGCACGTGGTCCGTTGGAATACGGCTCATCACAGCTCTTTGTTCCTTGTTGGCAGTGGTTAAATAGGTATGCTTGTTTGGCTACCATACATAGAGGATTTGGCTTTTGTTGCTCTTTTGGTAATTTGTGATTTCCTTTAAACTCCAGTAAGGGTTGTTGCTGATCCTCTGTATATTTAAAGAGTAACTACACACCTTAGCCATGTGGGATCTGTTTGTAAACACAGATTCCAGTACGCTTTAATATCTTTAAATCTGACAGGACTTTAACAAAAGCTTGTGACGACTTCCTTTCAGATCCCCTACGGCTTTATATACTTATATACTGGATTGTTGGAAGAGCAAAACAGGACATTTGTTTTATTTAAGGAGTATTTGTATTCCAGCAGCTGACAAAGGGCAAAAGGTGAGGGACCCAGCGGACAGTTCACCAGTGCATTGCAATCCTAAAATTTGTTACAGTGCTGCACTATTTGGCACACTTGCCTCCCAATTCAAATCCAGGACGGGATTTTTCTGTGTACATGTTCTCCCTGTGCCTGCATAGGTTATCTCCCGGTGCTCCCACAGTCCAAAGGCATGTGGGGCAGGTAGAATGGTGTGAATGGTTGTCTGGCTCTCTGTGTTAGCTAATACTTATTGTCATAATGGTTAAAGGGCACATATCATGCTTTTAAATCCTTCCTTTTCATATGTAAATCATTCACTTGTGGTCTATATAAAGTAGA
>JAVDPK010002590.1:838591-848983 GCA_034780415.1 Cichlasoma orientale
GATAGCAGCGATACGATTAGCTACCGGCAGAGAAACTTTTTATTCACAATATGAATGAAGTAAACAAAGCCTCGACATGTGAGTTAGCTAACGCCAGCGCCAAGGACGTCACTGAATCCCAAGACAAAAACGGCAAACACAAAACCAAATAATGTTAATGCACAGTTATATCCTCAAGGAGCTAAAAGCTAGCACACAGCGCTAACAGAAGGCACAATGCTACTACTATCAAAACAATGGCCAGGACGTCATATCAACACACAAAACTCATGTCTAAAATAAAGTTTGTTTCCATTTTATTCAGTGTCCCAGCTGACATAGGGCGCAAGGCAGGGTGCACCCTGTACAGGACGCCAGCCTGTCGCAGGGCTAACAGAGAGACAGACAACCACTCACACCTATGGGCAATTTAGTGTGGCCAATTAACCTAACCCCAGTAAGTGCATGTCTTTGGAATGTGGGAGGAAACCCAGGGAAAACCCACGCAGACACGGACATGGAAACTCCACACAGAGAGCCAAGGTGGAATCGAACCCAGGCCTTCCAGATGGTATTCTAACTGTGAGGCAGCAGTGCTAACCACCGCGCCACCTTGTTGCTTACAGGTAGGACTTCAGGAAAACACACATGCAACAGGAATGTAATATTTCTTTTTGATATTGAGCCATTATCATTTGTACACATGCTGTATCTGCAAGTCATCAAACACCTGCTCTCATTCTAGAAAGATGCAATGAAAGATCACACAGAGTGAAAAAGCAAATAATTAATTTCCTAATGTGACATCTGAATATTCCTCCATCAAAACAGCTTTCACCTTTGACAAATTGCCATCATAATTGTGTTGATTTTTCCAGGTGAACACACACATCTCCATTTGCAAAATTAAATTGGTCAAAAGTAATCAAATTATGCTGCAGGTGAGTGCAAGTGCTCATTTGCTGCCGTGGCAACCGGGCACATTAATGTGATTGTTCTGTCAGGTGAGTCGACGCATCATTAACCCACCCACAAACATACACACACACACACACACACAGAGACCCCTCCAACTCCTGATAGACTAATAGGGTCATTAGCAGGAGACAGAATTCCCCAGGAACACATAACGGCACAGGCCCGATGTGAAAAACTGGGACTCCAGCTGGAAAGCATCTGTGATGGGTGGAGCATGCTCGCTAACCTGGTCACAAAACTCACAGTGAGGCCCTCCTGTGCTCCAGACATCAAAGCCTGGGTTTGTGCTTCCCCTGAATGAAGGTGGGAATCCTGCTTAGGATCCGGAGTGGTAGTAAACAGGAAGAACATACATCCACCAGTGAAGTGGAGGCAAATTAAAGTCAGTCAAACAGCAACACACTGACATTCAATTATTCACAGATCCATGAAGCACAGACTTCAGCAAACATGACGCATAGCTACAGTCGCTTTGAAGTACACATGTTGGATTCAGGTATCTGGGATGCTTTACATTAATAGTACATGACGGAGCTTTTCTTTACGCCTGTTTAGAGAAATGAAGCACATTTAAATATCTCTAAATATATTAGAGCCAAGAGGGCAAAAAAGCAGTCATTTATGTGGCTACATGAATACAAGCGGTGGTGCCCATCAGGGAGCTGACCTTGCCTAGACATTCCTCTGCCCTGTTTTCTTTTAAATGTATCTGATCCAATTATAAAGTCGGCAAGACCTCGCGTGCCTTACTTGATCCGTATACACTTTTAAAATTATGCCAATCGTTTTAATGGTACGCCTGCATTTTGGAACTAAACAAAAGGCAAGCGGCAAAGGAAAAAATAAGATAAGACGTCATCATTTAAACCTACACAATAAGTCTATGAGTTGTTTGTGTGTAAATGCCACACATATGGATAAAAGTCAACAAGCAGACAGATGGAGGAGTGGGGGTGGCACGAGGGCGTGTCCCAGTGGGTTGGATAGTTTCAAAGAGGGAGAGAGGATCAAAGTATTGGAGATCCATTCCGGGTCAATGGAGCTGAGTTTCCCAGCTCCCCCCATCCTCCAGTTCCTGTCATGCAGCTCTCCAGTCTGACACCCAGAGGGTGACAGTGGGGTGTAGGGAGGAGGGTTTGATGAGGTCAACTCAGAGAGTGGAAGAAAAGGACAATACAGCTACAGCAATCCTTTTAGGACAGTCAGTCTGGGAGAAGCTAAGAGACCAGAGTGTGTACTTACAGAAATTCATGCTGGGAAATGTGCTTGTGTGGAAATAGCCAGACAGTTAAAAGAGGTCAATATAAATGTAATCGCTGGGTACAGAGTAAGATCCAGGAAGTATTTTGTCGAGCTTTAAAAAATCTTTAACAATTTGCATCGAACCTCCAAAACAGATGGATCACTTTTTTTATCTTTTTATTTTCATAAGAATAGCCTGCAAATAAAATAAAATAAAAATGGAGGTAATTGTTTTGCTGCTCGGTGCTGCTGTTTGTATCTGAAGTCACGGCTCCATATTAAAACTCAAACTTTAAACTGGAAACATTTAAGCATTAAAGGTTACTCGGCACGTTCAGGTCCGACACACTCCCGCCTATTAAAGGACACGTGGAAAATAGTTTAATCTCACTTTATCAGGCATCAGTTTTATTTATGAAATATTCTTGGTGATAAACTGCCTATAAATCTGATCAATTTTCTAATTATTGTCTATTAGCTGCAATTGGAGCAATGCAGAAGAGACTTGGCAGCAGATAATGATCAAGCATAAACAAACTTATACATTTCCTGCATCTCCAGCTGAATGCATGTACATGACTGTGATGCTGTGACTTCTGTATACCTGTGATCATATTTCACATATCTATATTGAAGCCTTGATTTTTCTCACCATATTTATTTTCTTGGAGCGTGAATTGTCCAAATCAGGGCCCTGTTTTGAGTATCATTCCCTGGCTTCACTTTCTCTAACACTGGCAAACTACTACTACTAATAAACAGGATATACGAGGATTTACTTGGTTTTGAAACTAGCCTCAAGTGACCATTGGAAAAACTGCAGTTGCTGGCACTTCCCTATCGGCTCCTTTAACATGCTGCTCATGTTCCTGTGCAGACAAATGTAGCTAAACTCGCAGTGGGATGACATGAATATTGATCCTTTGTTCTTATTCAAAGGTAAAAACCTGACGTAATATGAAAAGTTGTGTAAATAAACTGTCCTGTAGTTGTTTTACAAATCGCTCTGGTTTTTGGAAATCATTTATGTAAGTGTTCACAATGAAAAACACTGAAACGTAAAGGTTGGTTCTAGCTAAGATGATCTTAGACACATTCTGACCATCTTTGTGGAGCAACGACAGTTTAATAAAGCTGCAGAAAATGTCTGTAAATCCTTTTTGTTCAGACTGCAACAAAGAGCAATAAGCTAAATGAGGCTTAACTAAATAAAGTGCTTTATTAATGTATCAATATTATTAAATTTTCTTTTGCATTTTTTCCCTGCTCAGGGCTAATAAAGTTAACTTTTTCTTTCCCTTAGTGAAGCGAACCAAAGTGAGAATGACAGCAAAACACTAAAGATGCTTCGTTAGGAGAGGGAACAAGGCAAAAAATAATGTACAAAACTGTTCCTTATCTCTGACTCCCTCACAGTATGCTGTTAGATATGTAAACTGGTCATTTTTTTTCTTGCTTCTCTCACAAATCACATACGATTTGAAAAATATGTAATTGCCGGTGTTCACGATGGCCATAAAAAATGTTTTTGCATGTTACACGAATAAAACAATGTTATATACAAAAAAGGACTGAACATACACTATATTGCCCGAAGTATTCACTCACCCATCCAGATCATTAAATTCAGTCACTTCCATGGCCACAGGTGTATAAACCAAGCACCTCGGCATGCAGACTACAAACATTAGTTAAAGAACAGGACGCTCTCAGGAGCTCAGCTCGTGGTACCGTGATAGGATGATACCTGTGCAACAAGTCCAGTCCTGAAATTTCCTCGCTACTAAATATTCCACAGTCAGCTGTTAGTGGGATTATAACCAAGTGGAAGCGATTGGGAATGACAGCAACTCAGCCATGAAGTGGTAGACCACGTAAAATCACAGAGTGGGGTCAGCAGATGCTGAGGGTCATAGTGCACAGAGGTCGCCAACTTTCTGCAGATTCAATCACTACAACTTTGTGGGAACAGTTTGGGGACGGCCCCTTCCTGTTCCAACATGACTGCACACCAGTGCACAAAGCAGCTCCATAAAGACATGGATGAGCCAGTTTGGTGTGGAAGAACTTGACTGGCCTGACCTCAAGTTGACAGAACATCTTTAGGATGAATTAGAGTGGAGACTGTGAGCCAGGCCTTCTCTCCAACATCAGTGTGTGACCCCACAAATGTGCTTCTGGAAGAATGGTCAAAAATTCCCATAAACACTCCTAAACCTGTGGAAAGCCTTCTCAGGAGAGCTGAAGCTGTTACAGCTACAATTAAATTATTATCATCATATTAAACCCTGTGGATTAAGAATGGGATGTCACTCACGTTCATATACATGTGAAGGCAGATGAGTGAATACTTTTGGCAATATAATGAATTTAAAAAGAAATGCCCTTTCATTTCACTTTATCTTTAAACAAATTCATTAATATTTAGGTTGCAAACATAGATTAAATGCCATGCTGTGTCATAGGTAATGGTACTCAGCTAATTATGTGATCTTGTCACATCCTGTTAAACGCTGAACAAACTTTCAAATGTTGTTTTGCAGGAAAAATGTAACTACAGTGAATCTGGAAACTAACATTTTGAGAGGAGCGGAGCTGGCATCTGATTGGGATCAAAAAGTGTGGGGAAGACTGCAAGACAGACCTGGTAAACTCAAACATGTAGTCTTAACTAAGAACGCCAGATGGAAGTCCCCATCTACGAGATCTTCAATCCCACCTTCAAAAGAATTTGATGTACATCCATGGGGCGGTTGGGGACATGGAAATAGAATAGGGCAATGTTCAAAATTTCCATTGCAGATATCACTGATGGAAGCTGAGGTTAGTCATTAGGGTTTGTCACTGCCATCTATGAAAGGTCAGCAAGCTAAAGAAATAGGCCTTTCAGGCTGGATCAGGTGTTTCTCCTGAAACAAAAGACAGGTAGGACTGCTGCTACTGCTTTGGTAATTTATGGAAAGTTTCATCCAGGGTGCACACTGAAGTGTGGCTGCTCCTCTTGCATGATTGCAGAAGGGATCGTGGGAGTTTGACCATCTAGTGCCATTGCAATATGGAAGTGATTAAGGTGCAGCTGGGGTGAGGAGAATATCAGGTTTAGGAAACTCAGAATCACCTCTGCTTTTTACAGATGATGTGGTTCTGTTAGCTTCATCGGGCCCTCGCCTCATTAGCTTGAATATTATGGAATCTTTTCTGCGAGTGACGGTAAAATGGAGTGTGAGACGGGATGGACAGGTGTAGTTTCAACAGTAAAGGTGGTATGGTACCAGATGATTGTCAACCATGAATCAGAAAGCAAGATCTACCACTAAATTAATATTTCAGTTTTGACCTTCAGTCGTTACCGCTGCACTATGAGCAAAAAACTGAAAATGTGAATTCAAGCTACTGAAATCCGTTTTGGCCGGGTCTCCAGAGGGAGCACTGCTTCTCCAAGAAGAAAGGAGTCCGCTGTGGTTCTTTTGGCACCTGGGAATCTTTTTATAGGCACTTCAAAGCCCCTAGGTAGACCCCAAACTCACTGGTGGATTACGTAATTCTTGGCTTGGGGATGGCTCAGGATGCCACAAGACAAGCCAAAATCATTGGGTAGAATATCTTAGACTGCTGTGACCCTGACCTGCCTCCAGGTAAGCAGAAAACGAGTGGATGGATGGACGGATAACCATGATGAATTGCAGCCTTTGGCTCACAGTGCAAATCTGTTTCTGTGAATGAGGAGGCGCTGCCTCGGATTGCATTCTGAACAATTCTGCAACCACTTATGTATCAATGTTTTACTTGTTTTCTCACACAATTCATGTTAGGAACAATCTGCTTCTTATCAAAACTGTCTTTTAACACCTCCTTTCCGTCTTTGTCACATAGCTTCTTCTATTTTTACTCTCAAAGACTTTCAACATCTTACAGTACCTGTATTTTTCCCTCTTTTTTTCCCCTTTTCTCATATATTCAAGGGCCTAACTGTGCTGCTGAATAGGCAGATTAGTGCAGGAAAAGGCAGCTGTGAATATTGCTGCGCCTCTGTTTCTATTCATTCACTATCTAAGCTCAGCAGAGCGCCTGAGAAGAAAATGTAGCCTACAGTCTCTCTCTATCCTCAACCCTGCTGCTCTGAACTGAGAATAGTTGCACTCTACTAAATCCAATAATATCATTGGTACATAAAGGGACTCTATCAAATAATAAAAAAAAAGACTGCAGCTGCACTAGATGGAGCGTAAACGCATAAAACTGTTTGCTCATTTCAGTTGAACAGGAAGTTCTATTGAAGCGGGCTGTGCAGACAGAGACGTGGGGCCAAAAATAAGATCTCTTATTATTTTTTTCCATTCCCCCCCCATTTCATTCACCCTGTCGGTCTCCTCCTCCTGCCCTGTCCGTCATGTCAGGCCACTGTGACTTTGAATCAGTCAAACAGTCACTCAGTGGTCAAGCTGTCCCTCTTCTATGCGAGTAGCTCTTAGAGGCAGGCACCATGTGTTAGTTGTCCGCTGCAATTTGGCCGACAGCAGCTGTCAGGCAGTCTAACTGCAGCAAGTCGCCAGCTATTTACTTGACTTTTCGGGATTTCTGGTTGAATTATCGGACCAGAAAGTGAATCTATTATTAGAGAAATGGATTTGGCTTTAAACAGAGTGATCTTTGTGTTATTTGTAATGTCACTGTATTTCTGTCCAGCTGGATCGGAATGAAGACAAATTCTCACAAGAGCTCGTAGAAGCCTCTTCTGATATCCAGAGCGGGAGTTTCCCCAATCGGAGCTTAGCTAATGCAGGATGCTAAAAGTCACACCATCCTGCGACACGTGGATGTTGCAGTTGCACTGTAGTGGGGCAGGATAGTAGAACTGGTCTGTGGCTCATGCAGTGCAACATGTCACACTCTAAAACTCATCAGATTCACAAATGACCTCCATTAGCTCCCTTCCATGTGAAGGAAGAGTAACTGCTTGGATTTGCAGTCTCATTTGGATTTGTGGTCTCATTAGACTTAGACACTTAGAATCACTGGGAAAGCAGGAGCTTTGCCTTCAGGCTTACGCTCTCTTTATCACAAGTTTAGCAGAACACTGGCTAATTCTGCCAGTTTATCTGCGCTCCATCTAACACTCACTTTGAAAAAGGGTGAAAACCAACTCAAATTTGGTTGAAATAAAAAAAAGAAAAGAAACCCTTACAACAGCAGAATGGTGTAATGCTTAAAATGTGCCATTTGTTGCTTGTGCCGTGGTACACAGCAGATGTGCTGCACTGGCACAGTAGCTGGAGTTTTTCAATATAGGGAGTAATTGCAATTATTACACTTCTTCTCTGCTGGAGTCTGGATATTGAAAAGTGAGACAATTACTTTTTATGGGGAAAAGAATGTTAAAAAAAAATCCATACATCAGCTGGCAATGACAAGTCTCTAGGTGATTTAGAGACTGTGAGAAAACCTTTAGCTACGACACTTGGAAGGTGATGGCACTAGGAGCTATTCTCAGAAGCTGCTTTTGGATCAAAGTTATGGTGATTACCTAAAATTAAGTACACACTGGACACAGTAACTACTGTAGTTCCAGGCCATTTTGCTCTTGACATTTGCACTAACAGGAACTCCGAAGTACTAGTTGCTGGGTGGTGGTTGGTAATGCAGTGTCACTTTGTTACGGTCCTTTCATTTTTTCCCCTTCAGCATTTTCTTTCTCTTTCATTACTTCTAGTTAAGACTTCTGTATTTCACTCTGATGTGTCAAAATTTCCATTTCTTCTGTCACTTTGTTTGCTTCAATAAAGTCTGGATTTTATGAGACTGCAGTCTATTTACAGTTGCTTTATTCCATTTTTAAAAACTGTTTACACAGCTAATGTTTTGCCGGTGTTTACCCTTTTTTTTCTTTTTAAATGGCAGTTACTGATGCTTGCATTTGTGAAAAAACTCTGAATTACGGACGAGTTCCTGCAATCTGACAGCACCTGGTGTGGAGGACATTCTTACTCCTCAGAATGATGAAAAAGTAGGCAGAATTTATTCCACCTTATATACAGTATGGAAGCTGAGAAAGTGTGGGCTGTAAAGCCGGGGCTCCGTTTTGTTTCCAATTGTTCCTTCTCCCTCTTACATGTAAAGGGTCAGTTATTGGTAACTCCTCAGGGGAGCAGAGCAGGAGGACAAGAAGAAAACAAAGATGATGCGAGGGAAGGCGAGCTAAAATGGGCACGCTCATCACAGATTCCTCTTGAAGTGTCTTTCACTGAGGGTGGGCGGAGCTAGCCTGCAGTGACTTCACCTTCATACATGCTAACATCAATGGAGGACCGCTTCTCTGACCCTACATGAGAGCCTCTCTAGGGAGCGTAAGGTTGGGGAGGAGATGAGCACGTGTATGGTGGGCAGGCAATTTGTTGTTGTTGAAACACTTTCATGTGCCCGTTGGTGCTCTAAGAGTTGTGTTAATGCTCTACATTTCATTTGTATTTCTGAACACTGTGTGACTGTTGCTCTAATTACCATGTAAACACACAGACAATGTCGGGCTTCAGAAACCAGTAACAATGACTCGTGTTTCACTGAAAAGCCTGACCAGAACAATGAGCCTCTTATCACCCCTAATTTCCTGAAAATGAGTCCACTGCTTCTGCGATGAGCTAATGTCCAAAACATCAGGTAGTGAACACAAAATCACACAAATTATTTTTTTCTATTAAAACACATTTACTATCCAGCTTAAGCCCTTTCAGAGCTGGGTAGCCTGTGCAAAGCTTGAATTAATAATAATAATGCCTTATTCTCATATAGCGCTTTTCAAGATGCCCAAAGACTCTTTACAATTTCAAGCATTCCTTCACACCTCCATCATACTTGGTGGTGGTAAGATACTAATGTAGCCACAGCTGCCCTGTGACAGTCTGATGGAAGCGTAGCTGCCAATCCGCACCTACGGCCCCTCCGACCACCACCTACGGCCCCTCCGACCACCACCAAACATCAACCACATTCACACTTGGGCAATGTGGGTTAAGTTTTTTTTTTTCTTCAATTAACAATTACTTACGGGTCTTGCACTTTTTCTGTTATCACTCTGTTTCACTAATTCTCACACATTATTCCTTATGCCTTATTCCTTCCCTGTGTTAGACTGCAGTGGCCATTGCCATGTTTTTGAAGGCTCTTTCAACCTTGAGAAATGCTTTTTTGCAAAGCAGTCAATTTTCTGTCTGCTCTGTGTCTTTCATCAAGGTACTTGTCACGGTGATGGCTGTGCTTCCTGCAGAAGCCTCCCACACCAGCTTCAGTTACATATAGTCCACTTCATGAAGCCCAAAACTACCATCAGAGCAGCAAAATGCTGCAAAGGGTGAGATGGGGTGGAGGTTTCTGGGGGTGGGAAGGAAAATGCAAAGAGAGAAAGTTCTGGGAGGCTATAATAATTTATATATATATATGCGTAAGCGAGGAGAGTATGAAAGGTTGACTGAGCTGGAAGACGAGCTGGAGGGATAGAAGATTGGGCTCATGCTGACGGTGCACAACCCTGCAGGCTTTGCTCAGGTCTGAAAGGAAGCGCTGCTGTCTTTTCAGTGTTTTCCACAGCCGTTTGGTGGTTGACTTGAGCGACTAGGGGATATCGCATGTCGCCCGTCTATAGCGCAACATGAGCTCAGACGGTGGAAAGTCAGGATGTCTCATTGAGGGGAACAATTGATCCAACAGTAAGTGTTGGAGGAAAACCAGGCAGGTCTAACCACATCAGACCAACTTTAACATGCCATATGTGAAGAGTTTTTCTGAATGCTTCATTATTCTCCAGATTCTAAAAGTAAGGCCATGCTGACACCTTGATTTAAGAAAATAAAAATTCCTTATTCTCTTCTTTTATTTTTTGCTGTAGTATAAGAGTGAACATTCTTTCTACAAAACAATTCATGCTTTGAAACAATAAATGACATTTTTTTGATGAAGATATTCATGTAATAAATATTTAAAAAATTGAGAAAAGACCCAAAGCTGAAGTTGAATCAACTGGCTTTCAGACTCTGTAATTTAAATACTGTAACAGTTGTGTATTACCAAAACATCATATAAACTGAGTTTGTGTCTTTTATATGGAAATGATCATCATGGAAGTGACATTTCCTGCTAGCTATAAGGGGATGTTGCAGTATGGAACACTGACAGGCCCCAATTTGGTCGGGGGGGGGGGGG
>JAVDPK010002590.1:856786-870430 GCA_034780415.1 Cichlasoma orientale
ACACACACACACACACACACACACACACACACACACACACACACACACACACACACACACACACACACGCACACACCCCCTCCAGTGCTCATAGGTTTAAGTGCTGGAGTGTACAGTATAATTAGAAGCTGGAGGCTCCTCTGTTTAGTGTTTTCGGAGTGTCAGGAAGTGATGAATACTCTAACTAGGAAGACACATGCACACACTTAACTGACTCTATAACTAGCGCTTCCTATTAGCAAACACTCTTTCTCCTGATTGAGATAATGCCCAGACAAACAAATGAGTCATTGTTCCGTTGTTTAAAGAGAGGATGAGGAAGATAAAAAAATAAGGAACGGCGCTAAATGAAGAACAGGTGTTTGTTACTCCATGTTGCACTTGCATACTTTACTCCCAAACATGCATTAACATCCCTTTTTAATTTATTCCCTTCATTGTGGTTCATACTTTTATCTGACAGCAGGGTTTCCAAGGCAACAGCAGCTCTTCTGACTCTTTGTGTTTTTGTATGTTTGTATAGTTATGGCCCACTAGCTTCTTTAATCTGAGATGCATAGACTGTAACCCACAACGAACGGGAACACACACTCGCAATCATGTTCACATTACATCTTGTTTACGAGACACTATTTCCCCCAGGAAATTACTGGTTACTATTGTATGAGGTCATTAAAATTCAAACTTAAAGAAACAGTGAAAATATCTGCAGAATCACGCAAAGGTCACAAGAATGCATGCGTTAGGAGTACCTAGCACCAAACACAAGAGGTAAGAGATGAGTTTTACTTAAGAAAATGTACTTTTTTCCCTTAAACTATGGCTTAGAATCCCTTGAGAGCTTATCCCAATATATAATAAACTGTCACTTTTTTTCAGGAAAGTAAGGCCAAAATGCAAACCACAGAAGCCCTTAATGCAGATTTTCACATATAATTGACATGACCTCCTCTTTCTCCCATGTTCTGATGGAGGCTAGATCTTTAGCACGTTTGTTGACTTGACCAGAAATTAAATTGGGTTAAGGTCTGGACTTTGACTGGGCCATTGCAACACCTTGATTCTTTCCTTTTTCAGCCATTCTGTTGTAGATTTGTTGGTGTGCTGGGATCCTTGTCCTGTTGCACGGGCAGATGGCCTCACATTTGACTTTAGAATGCCTAGAGTACAGAAAAGTTACCTTCCATTAAATATTACTTTATCATTTGCTAAATATCTAATTTTTTAAACACTGTCATCATCCTGGATACTTTGGAAAGTTGCGGCTTCCTCCTCAGACGCCATTATACAGTTTCTTAATTTCCTTCGGGATCAATAATCTATCTTATTTTTTTAAAGCCTAACTTTCTCCTGCTTTCTTGCCGTAAAGGTGCAGGTCTCTCTTTTACAACACTGTCATATTTTTTTCTGTTTTACCTGAAGTGAAACGTGTTTCCTTATACAGAGAAATTGGGGGCACGGCAGTATGCAGATGTAGATTGTATACAGCTTTAACAAGCCCGTCAGTTTAGTTTGTTTTTCATTCACCAACATCCATGCGGTGGTAAGAACAAAACAGTTCAGTGCATATGAATCAACAGTAATTTTGTGTACGCACTTTTTTTGTGCAGTCAAAAGAGAGGCAGCTAACTGATTCAAAAATTCTAGCACTTCTAATCAATAGGTCACACTTCAGACATCTTAAGCATAGTGTGAGTGAGTACCTTTTATTGGGAAGAAAAGAGCACTATCTTTAAACTTTTAATTAAAGTCTCTGAATGCATCTACCACAAAGAACCACTGCCTTTTGCACCATTGTGCACACAGGCTTGTCCATAGAGTGCCTTGAGTCGTGAAAACTGAATGGAACAATGATACAGCATTAAAAGCATGTCTGCTTGTAGCGTCTACAATACTATCAAGCAGTTACAGCGATGCACATACTGGCCAATATCTGTTAAACACACACACACACTCTGACTAAATTGATGTTTGTGTGTGCAGCGCAATTAGCAGTTCAGTCTGAAAAACATAACAGACCCGACTATTTTATCTCACTGTTTAATAGCAGTCTACTTTGCAAAATGACAAGTCTAATAGTAGGTTGTGTATATGCAGCATATGTGATTTTTTTTTCTTCCAACAGTATATTGTGTTCGTGTGTGTGTGTGTGTGTGTGTGTGTGTGTAAGTAAATGATAAAGCATAACCAGTGTGATGTGACGACTGTAAGAACTTTCTCTGGCTCCTTTCCCAAAGTAATCAAGGTAAGTAAGAGAGAGCAGTGTGTGAGTGTGTGTGTGTGTGTGTGTGGGGGGGGGGGGGGGGCACAAACCAAAGAAAAAAAAAGGGCTGAGCACAGAAATTAGTAAGGTTAGAAAGGAGAGTCAGGTGGGTGGAGTCCAGGTAGCAATTTAAGTCAACAGTGAAATCGTGCTGAGCTGTGTGTCTAGTATAAAAGCTTTCTCAGCTGACGGTGACCGAGTCGAGATGAAGAGAAAGAAGGTTCCGACCTGACAGAGAGAGAGAGAGAGAACAGGCTCTCAGGGTCTCTCTCGCTCTCTCATTTTATTTATATTTTAAATATTAAATGTCACTTAAGCCCAGACAACAGATTTTGCTGACTGTGTGCAATGTTGAAATTGGTTACTTGGCAATACTGAGCTATTTCACTCCCTCACTCTATAAAGAATTACTGGAAATAATCCAGAATGATTGTTGTTTTTAAGCATGCAGCTCTGAGAGCTTTGGCCCCATCTTTGGGCGTGCCAAAGCTGTCTTTATTTATTTATCTTTTTCAGTTTTTACCGTGCATATTGTGTTTCGTGCTGTCTGTAGCACAGATTTAAGGGTGTCCGTCTCATAGAGCTGTCTGCACACTGTTCACTTCCTTACTTCTACTCGTGCTTTACAGCTAGAACCGTGACTCAAATCAGATTTTGATCATTGCAGTAGGTCTTCCTTCACCATACCTGCACCTGAGTTATATTTTTTTTTTTTGGTGGGTGGGGGACAAATGAAAAGGTGCTGGTCTAAGTGTTCCAGTTTAGGCAAAATTTAGTCATTTTGATAAAAACCTACATTCAGTCCTTCATTTGATCAATCTAAAATCAGTTTGAAGTTTTATTTATACTGTGTTTTTTGGTTGTTTTGTATAAAGCCCTAGAAAAAGAGACATCTTAGAGAACAGCTATGACTCAGAGCCAGAAAGCCTTTGAAATAAGAAGCTGGCTTCAGGTGAGTTGCAAAGGGGCTTGCAAAGGCAGCAGAAAATGAACGCGGGCTAAAGCAGTCTGACGATCCATCCGTCCATTTTTATAACTGCTTATCTAATTCAGGATTATGGGAGCGGCTTAATTAGCACACCCTCTATGAGATTTGCCAAATCTGGTGTCCAAAAGGGGATCAGATAAGCCGCTGCCTGAGCAATATGCTCAGCTGTGCAAATTAATTAAGAGAAGTTTAAATAATTTCTCTTCTTTTAACATTTAACAATACTTTAAGTGGACCAACAGAATTGTTTTCAGCACAGAACGAATTGCTTTTATCACCCTTTCATTCACCAACAGCAAACTAAAATCCCGTAAACTGCAGCTTTATCCTCCAGATAACAGGATGAGGAGCATTATGTCTTGGTAATTAAAACAAAAACCTCCAAACCAGACATTTCTGTAACTGAATCTAATCTAATATTCAGCGCCGTGCATTGTTACTTTCTAATCACACCTTCCTGTGAGAACAGATGGAGTCAGATTTGGCCGTGTACTGTTGCAGCGCTGATGACCCCAGCTAACGTCACCGGAGAGCAGCAGCGCCGTAATTGCAGCAAATGGTACACACTGTGTTTTTCTGTGTGCGTAAGTAAAGTGTTAACATTTCCTTGTGTCCCTGTAATATTTTTCCATCATTTAGTTCTGTTTGGCTCAACATGCTTCTGTTACACAGTAAAAAAGAAAAAGCCGGTTACGTCAGATCGTGAAACTGGCTCAGGCTGGAAAGCTGCCTTTAACTCTTTTTTTTTTTGGTACCCTATAAAGCAACCAGAAAAAGAAACATTCAGACAAGGTCACTTTATGCAGCACTCTCTTTCGAGTCCATTTTCTCGGTCTCTCTCTGGCTCTTTCTTCCTGCGTTTATCAAAAATAAGTGCAGAGAACAGAGGAAAATTCTGAGACGTTTCAGGAAAAGCGAGGTCATTCAACAAAGTGTCAGTCTGACCTCTTCCCTCCTTTTATCTCCTCCCTTCACAGCATCCTCTCTCATCTCTCCGGTTTCTTCCTCATTCGCATCTCCTTGCTTTTTTGTCTCTTGTACTCGCTTCAAATAAACAGTTGTTGCAAAAGTCCTCCCATTTTATTCCCGAGTGAACAGAGTGGTCAGCTGAGCAGTGTCTGGCGGCGGGAGGCTGATCATTTGTCCGGTACCAGAGGAAATAGAGCCAAAGATTATCTTCTTCTGAATAACTGCTTTTTGTCATTTTTACTCTGAGGCTGTGCTCGACTCTGGGTGTATAGCAGGGTGAAACCACAGATGTGGTAAATTGCAAATTCCTAATCCAGACATCCAAATAAGCACGCAAGTAACCAGTGGACAGCAAGTATGGCATGAAAATGCAATCTACTCTGAGGAAAAGAAAAGCAGTCAGAGGCTATTGTTTTAAACATGCAGTGTATATACAGTATTACAGTATTATACAGTATTAATATATAATTCAAAATTGGCATAAAACAGATCTCAGCTAGCTTTATATATTTAATATAGTGCCTTTGCTGTATTTTCAATCAAATACACTATTTAAATCATTGCATTCTGCTTTTCTTTACATTTTGCACATGCTGTCATTCCCCGGCTCTCTGCCCTTAAAAATAACACATCTGTGCTGTGACACACCGGGTCTGGTGAGGTCTGTCACTCCCAGCCTGTCACATGTGGCTGAAGCTGTCTGCACTAGAGACACACTTTAACCAAAAGCAAGTTGTTTCTGAAAAGCCGTCATTTTGAGTGCCTAAACCTGATCAATTCAATTTTATTTATATAGTGCCGAATCACAACAGCCGCCGCGAGGTACTTTATATTGGAAGGCGAAGACCTGACAATAACACTATAATAATCTGTGACTAAAAAGCCAAAGGAAAAGGTTAGTAAAAAAGAAACCAAGTGCAACATGACGTGCAGCCCCCAAGCTGACAAACTTCTGACTTATTCCAGTGCCACCCTCCAACCTTAAACCTCCTAATGTGGATATTGTAGCGCTTTGAACGCAGACTCGGGCGTTCAATATTGCTGCAGCCGGTGGACGAAGGCACAGATGCTAAAGAATAACTCCGGGACAGAAGCAGCAATATCAAAGAATGGAAGTATTTGATGCCAATGCACTGATATTTCACCAACATCCCAACTGTGCTCGGTTTAGTTGAAGCTTTGACCCCTTCCCAGCAATTTTCTCATGTCTACGAACAACATTTGCACCATTACCACATCCAGGTGACTGGATCCTGCTTTGGCTCTTTGCACTCAAGGTTAAGGCGACAGGCTTAACATTTTTGAATTTGTTTATATGCACCTTTATTTACTGTGTGTGGCACAATTCTAAAGAAGCACCATTAAGTACCCACTGACATCTCTCAAAAGATCAAGGGTGTACACTTTGTTTTTCAAGAGGCTTAATGTAAACTTCTTGAAGCGACTTCAAACACAGCTGAGCACGCGCAACCACACAGCTGAAGATAAAACCAGCCTGGTGGTGATGTCAGGTCTGAGTCTGCAGGAAGAAGAGAGGAAGTGTTTTTGTGCCTCCTCCTGTATTTGTTACCTTATTTATGGATCTCTAAGTCGGAAGTATGTGTCCTCTTCTAAAAAAACAAAACAAAAAAACCCCTGACATCTCTGAGTAATAGGATGAACGTAAAGATACTTTCCTCACTACTGAATTGAAAATTCATAAAAACAAGGAAAGAGGAAAACTAGATTTAGGTTGTCATGGTGAAGGAGGACCTGGGCCAGAGGAGAAAGCTTTCAGTTTATCAGCTGATCTACAAGCCAGCCCTCGCCTGTGGTCATGAGCTCTGTGAGCAGTGGCTTCAGTAATAGGCTCACAGATACAAGCGGCTCCTTTGCATCAAAAGGAGCCAGCTGAGTTGGTTCCAGCATCTAATCAGGATGCCTCGCGGACACCTTCCCCTGAAGGGTTTCCGGGCATTTCCAGTTCTAAGGCGACCCCAGGATTGACCCAAAACTCACTAGAGAAATTATCCAGTTTGGTTTATCATCTCATCTGGCCCGCGAGGGCTTCAGAACTACCTGCTGACACCAAATTTGGATAAATGGTGAAGTAAACAGATCGATGGCTTGCAGTTTTCCTCCACAGATTCAGATTCCTGTGTACATTTTATAGGTTTCGCCTCTCTAAATGTTTCCTTTCCCAAGTAAGTCGTGACACACAACTGAGCAACAAATCACTTCTGGTTAGAGTGGCCCTCCAACGCACAATGTTGCCAGCTGCAGTCTAAATGGTGGAGTTGGGACAGGATCGTGTGGCAGGCAGCTAAACAATACAGCGGAGTGCCACAACAGTGACCCGGCCAGCAAGCCAACTGGACGGGAAACATGAGATGGGAAATGTGAGGGCGATCTAATTAGCCGATACGGAACTCAAGAGTGAGGAGGATTATCCACTAGAAAACTGATCATGTCATGGATAGCATTATTCTGAAAGACAGTTAAAATATATAAATTTTAGAGGTCAGCACAGTTGCAAGCCAAACCGGACAGGTGTGAGTCCCTGCTGTGAGAGCTTGCATCAGTTTTATTTAAAAGATTTTAAAATCAGTTGTTTTCTTTGGTGCTTTAACATATTCTCTACAATATAAGGTCAGAGTATATATATATATAAATATATATATATATATATAGCAGCAGGGAAATACATCAACTTATGGGTCTAAGTTCAACACTGCTTCAAATAACAGATGTTTGAAGACCTAAGCTTCAGCTGAGACTTGCAGCAAAGTGATAACTTAAATCCCATTTATGAGACTATAATTTAATAAAGTGGCTTTGGTTCAAAGGATCAATACACACAGAAATATGCATATTAACAGTGTGATGACCTGCTTGTGAACTTGCCTCTGCCCTCGCCCTCCAAATTCTCCCATCTCCTCGGTTCCACCTTCCTCTCGTAGTCCCTAACGATCGTCCCTGTCAGGCCCGTCTTACCCATTACTTCCATCACTCACCATCTATCTGTTGTCTATCTGTCCGCTCCGTCCCTCCATTTCCCATCTCATTTTCTTTACCTCTTTGTCTGTCGAGAACTCTCATTTTCTCAAACTGACACTATCAAGGCATTGCCGAATAACATCCTACAGCTCTAAATATCCCAACAATCCAGTGAGCCGGCTACTCGGAAGAGGTTCACATGTCAAGGTCAAAGATGAATGAATTTATGGTAAATAAATACCATAAACGCACTAATGAAAGATTCAGAAAAGAGTCGACTAAAGCTTCACCCAAATGCTTTCGAACAAGCGGGGGAAAATGTATAGGCACAGAACTTGGATATCAGGCGCATCTAATGAAAAGGATGCTCGTCTTATCTCCGTTCAGATCAACGAGCGCCTCGGGCAGCATCTCGATGCACAGCAGGATCTTTGCTACGCTGATTGTCTGGATGTTACACTCCTCACATTCGTATGTTCAAAGCTAAGGTGGTGGTGTGTGTGTGTGTGTGTGTGTGTACGTATACGAAGAGGCAGCGATATGTAGGGAGGTGTTTGACAATTTTTTTTTTTTTTTAATCAAATGTGAAACTGGCTTTGAATTTTAATCGGATTCCTTTATCTTGAACGCCCTTATCGAATCTACTCGCTTTAGCTTTTTTTTACACTGGCGAGTAATAAAAGTAATAAAAGATTCAGTTGAGATAAATTCACCTCGTGTTGGCTGAGAAAGCTAAAGCACAATGTTTGGAACAGAAATGGTAGAAAAATGTTTGATACCACCCTTCCGATCTTTTTTTTCCACTTTTGTCTTTTTTCTTTGGTTTCGGTAGTTTTTTACGCACTTTTATTATTTTACAGACTTATCCAGCTTTAGGGGGTGTTGGACCTTTTACCTAAATGACAGTAAGTTATCCAATCTGTATGCATATTCAAAAACGCTGGTGACCGCATAAAGCAAAGAGCATACCTGATTGAACGTGAGGTATTTTACACTCAAGGCTGTCTCACAGCACTGCACCATCAGGCTGTTTCTAGGCTGTTTGGTGGACGTTTTGACCATTTGTTTATATGCACCTTTAATGATGTGTAAAAAGAGGGACCCTTGAATGTGAAATTCATTTTGGGGAATAGGGCACAGTCAGAGGGAAGTAAATCTGGCATCTGCTTTGTGATACGGTAAAACACCCACTGAGAGGCTCTGCAGTGCTCTGAGGGAGGGAAAAAAAAGGTTCTTGTCCGTGGTCCTGACCTTATGTGCCACCTTCAGGTTTGGAGAGTGTACTCTTCCATTTAACACTGATCCACTCATGTTAGGAAAGACCAACTTCCATTTGCCAAGTCCATGGTCCTTGGCGGAGTCACAGATGATGCACCTGTGCATATGTTAAAACAAACCTTCCAAGGACAGATCTCTCAGGAACACTTTGTCCCAAAAAGCGATGACCTTGAGGGAGCGTGCCTCAAAATTTATATCAGGTATGGTTTTTACTTTTTTATAAGTGCAGCTGTGGAACTTTTTAATCAAATCTATTGAGATTTCTATTCATTATGGATAACACTTGAAATGACAAACTAGGAGACCAAGGACAAAAGCTGCTGCTGCCTTGAGCTCGACTCCAAATCGTCGTCATTGTTGGTGGTCCCGTGTTTTTTTTTTTGCTGTAGTCAGAGTTGAACCAAATTTGGGCTCCGACTTATTAAATTTCCCACATTCAGAAGAACATAAGCACAGAAAAGAAAGTGGCAACCTATTGTTTAGGGAAATTAATTTTCAGGGAAAAAACTGTAATTTCAGTCCCTAAATTACTTCTCCCCTCTTTTTGCCCTCACCAGACATTTCCCATCCTCCCCGGTGGCATTTTAAGTGGCTTTAAACCGGCACAAAGGGCTTGATGCTGGATTGAAGGGCTTTGAAGGTGCCGTACCCCCGCAACGGCCTCACTGCCGAACACATCTCAGACCAGCCTACACGTGGGAACACACAGATACACAAAGTCTCGCTCTCTGACCCCCGAGGTGTGAAGAGTGCCCCCCCGCCGTGCCTTCCTTAGCCGATTAGGCCGCCCATGCGTGTCCACCCCCGTGGGGCAGAAAATTGTCGTGTCCAATCCTCTCTCCATCCAAAGCCTCTTTTGCCATTTCCTCTCTCTCTCTGTCTGTATCTGTCGCTGCTCTCCCTGGGAAGTCTGCTGGATTGAGAGGAAATGGTGCTGATCAGGGAGCCACACAGATAGTGTGTGTGTGTGTGTGTGTGTGTGTGTGTGTGTACAGCACATTTGACTTGCTTAGCTGTGTGATATTCTACTTTAGTGCATTTTAGCAGCCTGATTTTTTTTTTTGCATGCATGCATTTATAAATAAAGCCGTAGCAGGAGCAGTCCACGCAATTTGTAGTAAAAATTGATGAACTCGGGTCAAAATTCTGTTTTTTTAGTCTGGATTAATCAATGCAGCATCAAACATCAACTAGTGTCAGAGCTATGTGTGTTTAATTCAGGTCTAATGACTCTAACTGGGTCCTTGCAGCTCTTCTTGATCAGATCTCTCTTTAAAAAAAAAAAATCTATTATTTTAGTAAGTTTAGGAGCGGTTCTGAAAGTCTGTTTCCAAAAAGTCTATAAAGATACTTCAGTGGAAGCAATATTTTTCAAATGTCCCAAAAACTTGTGCATGTTTAAATTCTAAGTTAGTTTTATGCCAGTTAAAAAAAAATGTTTTGACAGGTCAGAATTTAAGTTAATAATTTATAACTTTCAGCAAAGCAGCAAGGTGCAAACGTTCAAGTTACTCTCAGCATTTAAGAATTTAATTACCGCCTGTGTTAAGAAGACATCGGCTCTGCGTAGCTCATCCCGTATAAGACGTGCTTCCGGAGAGGTGTGAATGTCACTCAGTTTGATTTTCCGCATGCAGACAGCTGCACCAGGGAATCACATCAGCAACTGGCTGGAACAAAACCAGCACGATACCATTGAGGGCTGAAAGTCTGCAGGTATTCTCTCTCAGGATGAGCAGTCATTGCTTCAGATTCATGTGAAGTCTTAATTTTTCACACATATTTACTGTGGAGTTCAGGACACTAGTGCCTATATGAACGTCAGGAGTTAAATCTCAAAACCTGTCAACTGACAAATTGAGCCACGTGGCACAAACGCAAACATCTCTAACCTTTGTTCCTTCCTTGTGGCATTTAACAAGCAGCAGTTTGCCTTTAATGAATAAAACAGGAACAAAAAGTGTGGCTTGCCATTTACATTTGGATTCAGCCGGCAGCCCAAGGAGAGGACGACAGAGACAGCAGACATGCAACATGTTTGAGGTATTTCTACGAAGAAAAAAAAAATCCCTTCTGGCTCTGAGAGGGAGAAGAGATTTTCCGGCACAAAGTGGTATCTTTATCCCTGTAATCAGAGAGATCCAACAGGAGATACAGATTGCCTCGTTGCTTCTCTTCTCCCTCTGCGTTTTCTTCTTTTCTCCCTTTAAAAGCCGTGCTTTCTGTCTCCCAAACTGTTTGTTGTCACAACTGGTAAACAAGTAAACAGAAAGAAGCGGACAGTCTGTTTAGGTGACAGCTTCCTGCAGGCGCTCCTCCAGCATTATCTTAACAACTCTCCATTTAAAATGTATGAACACACTGACACGCCGAGTGGTTTTGATAAGGAGAAGAAAGAAGAGGAGATGCTGAGGAGAGGAAAAGAAATGAAATGTAGACAGGAGAGCAAAGGTGATGAGAAAAGGAAACGAGGAGGAAGGGTGGACAAAAAGGAGGAGAGAGTAGAGGAGGACCAAGAAAGTGAGCAAAGGAGATTAATGCTTTAGCTCAGAGGGCAGCGGTCGGAGCTGGAAGCAACGTCACTCCCAAGTTGAGCGCGTTCCAGTATTAAAGTCGGAAAAGCAAGAAAACTGGATTTGTTTTGCTCATTAGCAAAGCAGAGCCATTCACGCATCACTAGCAATAAAGTGCAGAGCTTTTTTTTACACTTAAAAACGCTGCTGCAGAGCTTTCTTACTGAGTCTAATACACACATTTCAGTTTCACTAATGTTTACGTGCACTTCCACCATCCTGGATTGTTAAGTCAGAGTTTGTGGGGCTGCTTCAACTTTGCGAGTTAGAAGTCCACCTTGAGGGGGCATTTCAGTTCCAACTCGGAACTCAGGAATTCTGACTTCCAGTTTCAAATGCAACGCACCATAAGCATAGAAAAGGAAATGAGACAAAAGGAGGAAGGAAGAGATGGAAAGAAGAGGCAAGGAAAAAGACAAACAGGGAAATGAAGAGAGGGTGAAACAGGATGGATGACATGAGGGAAAGCAAAAGAGACAGGAAAAAAGCAAGGAATAGGACGGGATAAAAGTGGATGAGAGGGAGTGAGGAGTTAAAGACACATGATGGCAAAGGAATCAGAGAGGAGGAGAGGAGATGAAAGAGTAGGAAGCGGAGGGAGGCGAGAAAAGAAGCTTAAAAAGGCAGGAGAACATAAGATGAAATGTGAAAAAAGATGAGAGTGGGAGAAGAACAAAACAGGAGGGCAGTGGAGGAGGAGGAGGGATGATGAGACAGAGATGAGGGACAGTGAGGATGACAGGGCTGAAATCAAGAGCAGAAATGAGGAATGATACTCTTTTAAACACACACGCACACTCTGGCTTTAAGCTGCACCCCTGGGAGCTGGTGGCTCGCTGTTGCTCTCTGTGCTGGTGGGAACGAAGTCGGCTGCTTGTCAAGCAAATCGCTTAGTGGTGTTTGAAGGCTCCCAGAGTGGGACCGAAATCAAGTGTCATGTTGAATCAGCCTTTTGCAACAACTGCCTGAACGCACCATTACTGCAAATTATTTACAATCCTCATCTGTAGGAGTGTTAATGTGTCTATAGCTTATGCCTCACACATCACACAACACCCTCTGCCTCCCTGCTAACTGCTGCTTTCTATCTTTTAACCCTTTAAACCAATTTGTTCTCATTCCTTCTGCAGGTTGTTTCTCTCCATATTTATTTTTGTTTTTCTTCCTTATGGTAACTCCCTCTCTATTTATGTCTTTTGTCACGCTCTACAGCAGCGGGTCCCAAAGTCAACAGTGCTGCGGCCCAATAAAAACCAGAACTCCACCCCCGGCCTGTCTTCACTCTCATCAAAATACAGGAGAACGTGATGCATTTCCTTTAAACTTTGAGTCAAAAAACATAAACAACACAGATTGTTGGCCATAAATTGCTGACGCAACCCAGTCATATGTGAAGTGCTAATGCCAATATGTGACCCATGGGACAAAAACTTCAATAAAGGAGCAGTAAATTTAGGTCAGAGTAATGAGTAATATCACAAACTAACCACCTCCTATTACCAGTTCTCAGTCACTTTTTGTATAAATGAATACATTTATATAAATATGTAACTATGCATACTTGAGTAATTTCAAACAGAATTTCTAATACCGCACCTGCAGTACCTTCACAGCCCACCAGGGGGTCGGTGCTTTACAGCACTGTAAAGTGGGAGGAATAAATGCTTTCCACAGAACAGTCTAATTAAGGAAATTTTAATTCTAAAGTCTTTTGAGTCTGAAGCCAGTATATTTAACTTAACTAGTTAACTAAACCAGATAAAAGAAGAGAAGCAGTCGCTCATTAACTCACAAAAGGAAGCCTCCGCATGAATGGAAATGTCTCCAAATGTTAAAACGTCATTATATATTTATTACAAAATCATTATCTTCATTAAAAGCCAAACATTTTCAAGGTTCCACTTGTTTTTACACTGCTTCAGGAAAGCTGTGAGATAATCAAAGCCTTTTTTTTTGCTGTATTACCTACAGCTGTTGGTAACCTTGGTGTCCCCTCTTGGACAGTTTGCATACCTTTGCACCATTTACAGTCATTTACTCGACATTTTAACAGCTGGAGAGTTAGTGTTATACAAACCTACGTGGCCTTGCGTGAAAAAGTAGTTAACATTTTTTAGAAAGCTGCGTTCAATTTCACTGCCACACCTGCTGAACCAAGAAATCCCTGAAATAAAGCCTGTCTGACAAAGTGAGGAACAAAGTCACTGACATCTGTCAGTCTGGAAAGAGGAACGAAGATATGTCCAAGGCTTTGGGACTCCGGTGAGAGCCATTATCCACAAATGGAGAAAACCTGGAACAGTGGTGAACCTTCCCAGGTGTGCCTCGCATGCCAAATTTACTCCAATGCATCAACAACTCATCCAGGATCATCTTATCTTGAAGATCCAAGACTTTGGGGAAAATATTCTGTGGACTGATGAGACAAAAGCTGAACTTTTGGAAAGTTTCCTCTGGTGTAAAAATACCAGCATTTAGTAAAAAAGAACTTCAGACCACCGGCCAAACATGGTGGTGGTAGTTAGGGGTGCAGGAAAAAATCGATTCGAGCTCGAATCGCGTTTCTAACATTGAACGATTCAGAATCGATTCTCATT
>JAVDPK010002591.1:0-5000 GCA_034780415.1 Cichlasoma orientale
CGCCCTTTGGCGACCGAAAAAATCTATAGATTAGCCGCATCATATTATAAGCCGCAGGGTTCAAAGCGCGTGAAAAAGTAACGGCTTATAGTCCGGAATTTACGGTATATCCTGATGTGTAAAACCTTGATGGAGCATGTTCTTTTTTTTAACTTGGCTTCGTTAACAACCCCTATTTGGGGTCATTTGGAAATTACTGATGCATTTTGGCCCTCACTCAGACCATCTGAAATAGCACCCATATGACACTGAACATGTAATCTGCCCTATAAATTTTATCAGCATAACAAACATGGCAATAACGGAACTACAGAACTTAAATTTTCCGATGAAGCTCACCTCAGATTTTTTAAACCTCATGTGGTTGCACATGATGTGGAACTCTGTCACACTTCGGCTGCTGACTCCTTCCACAAAATGTGGAGCAAAGAAGAATGGATAAAAAAACTGGCTGTGTTTGTGCAGAGGGAGGGCGAAGGTCAAGTTCCTGCTTTCACCATAGCGATACAGGATGTTTAAAATAGTGCTGCTTGCTGTTTTGTGTGTCTTGAGGAAAACAATGTGAGACTTTGGATGGCAGGTTGCTTCAGTATGAGTACTGTTTGTGTGAGCCTTTAAAAAACTGGAAGTAGTGGGAGAACTGACGAGTGTTTTTTCTGTGCCTAGATTTAAACCTTTGCTGGTACTATGGTGTGCCATAGAAGCTGGAAGTCCAGGGTTTGGCTTGCTTCCATCTTTGGGTAGAAGGCGCTTGTCCAGTGAAGCTTTTCTTGCTTCCACTTGAGAACTTGCAAGGCTGATGATTAAAGAATACTGAAGCTTTCCATATCCCTCATCTTGATGATTAACATGTGCACTTCTTTCTGTCTGTTGTGATCTTATGTGCTGTGTTTGCACAGTACGAAATTGGTTCTCTTTGTTGACAGGGAACCTCATCTGCTGGTTTCCTGTTAGCTTGTCATTCCTGGAAAAAGTCACAAACACAGTACAGTACCTTCACTTATAGATGCTACATCGGGACATCTTGGCTTCACAACTTTAATGCAGTGGACACCCCTTTACTGTCACTTTATAAGGAGCAGGGCAGTTCTTCAGTAAAGCCTCTTGTCAAATTAGTGGCAAAATTCTCCAAAAGAAAGGAAGGTTGGATGAACGGAGTTTAGGACCTCTCATCAAAACGAATGGGTTAGCTTCATGTAAAGGAAGAAAACACAGTTAACAGTAACAGTAGTAATTTACTTTAAACGTGGAACGGTAGGCTGTGAGTTTCTATATGCAGGAAAATTCCTGTAAAGGGGTATCCAGTACATTACAATGTGACACCACAGGTTCCTGACCAACTGTCACTGTGTGACATCTTGGGACTGATTTACTCTTCAGTACACAACAGACATGCATACACATTTTTTTCCTGGGAGCATTTCCCTGCATTCAACCTTCATGCCAATGTTACAAAGTCAGTCTGCTAGAAAGCCATTATTTTATGAGCATGGACTATACCACTAGTGCATCTCAAAACATTTGAATACTGTAATATCATAAATTCGTTTTTTTTAAATTTGTAATTTCATTAAAAAGGGTCAATTTTCATATATATGCTATATTCTTTACACATAAAGTGAAATATTTCAAGACTTTTGATTTTTATGTCTTTTGGCTCATTAAAATAAAAAATCATGTACCTGAAAACATGAAATATTTCATTCCAAGCGTGCCTTTTTCTCGAGATCGGAACACTCAACCACAATCCCAGGAAGACTGGACGTGAGGGCTGTCCAGAGAATGGTAATCAACAACCTCCACAAGGAGGTGATTGCTGAGAAGGCCGGCTGTTCGCTGAGTACTGTATCGAAGAATTCAGTTCAATTCAATTCAATTCAATTCAATTCAACTTTATTTGTATAGCGCCAATTCACAACAAACAGTCGCCTCAAGGCGCTTTGTATTGTAAGGTAAAGACCCTACAATACTGCAATGTTGCAGAAGAATGTTGATGGAAAGTTGACTGGAAGACGAACGTGGGATATTAAAAGGTGCACAAGAAAAGTTGATTCATGAACTTGGGAGGGTTTCAAAAGAAAATGGACTGAACTTTATGTCAGTGCATCAAGAGTCACCACATACAGACATCTTCATGAACAGAGCTACAGCTATGCTGTGGATCATCTGCTTCCATCTCACCCTTTCCCAATCTCCCACACCAACCCTCTGCATCCTCCTCCACTACAACAGTGAACCTCCTTTGAGATCTTCCTCCTTTCCTCATGCCTGGCGGCTCCATATTCAGCACCCTTTCTACAATGTATCCTCTGTCTCTTCTTGGAACATGGCCGAGCCATCTAAACTTTGCTTCTCTGTCTCCAAACTGCTCAATTTGAGCTGTCACTCTCATAGACTTATTTCCAATTTTGTCCATTCTGGTCATTGCCAAAGAAAATCTGAGCATCTTCAACTCTGCCACCTCCACCTTAGCTTCCTTTTTTGTCACCATCTCTGTTGAGCCGAGTATTCCTTTAACCTTAACTAGTACTGACTTCATGAATTTCTTCACAAATAAAATTTTAACCATTAGAGAAAAAAATTATTCACAACCATCTCACAGTTGTATCATTATGGACAGCCCCGGGGCAGACCCAGGAGACACTGGAAAGTTTATATGTCTCAGCTAATCTGGGAACGCCTTGGGGTCCCCCAGAATGAACTGGAGGAGGTGGATGGGGAGAGGGAGGTCTGGGCTTCTCTGCTTAGGCTGCTGCCCCAAGACCTGCCCCCTAATAAGCGGAAGAAGATGGACGGATGGACATTTGGGCTCTGGGGGTCTTGTAGGGTAAAAGTAAATCAGAAAGACAAGAAGGCCTTGAACCATTCAGAGTCTCAAAAACAGTAAAAGGATCTTAAAATTAACTCTGACTGGAAGGCACTGCAGAGACCTTAAAATTGGTGTAATGTGGGCTCTCTTTCTAGTCTTTGTCAACACAAGTACGGGTTTTGAAGTAGCTGCAGCAGTGACAAAGATTTCTTTGGAGGACCAGAAAGACGAGCATTTCAGTAATCAGTCCTGCAGGTGATAAAAGCATGGATCAGTGTCTCTGCATCTGTTTGACAGAGACACCGTTGAACTTTTGCAATGTTCTTTTAATGATAAAACGCAATATTTGTAATGTTTGTAATGTAATGTGAGCTTATAAAGTGCCTTGAGGAGACTGTTCCTGTAATTTGGTGCTATATAAATAAAATGGAACTGAATTGAACCGACTTTTTTTTTTTTTGGCTCAGGACTGGCCCCATGTGACTGGGTTAATATTAGCAATTAAAAATAAAAAAATGGTTTGAAATATTTAACTCACAAAAGAATATAGATAGCATATGAACGTTAAAAAGATCCACAATATTCTTTTTTTTTTTTTGCGATGCCCTAGTATACTTTACAACATTAGCAATTAGCTTAGACTTAAACATCAAAGTCAGCACACAGTACAGTTCTGGCTGTTAGGCAACAGTGTTGCAGCCGAACATGGATACGTTCACTGATAACTTTAAGTCCATATTACAATAAGTAACATATTACGTATTGTAAAGTTTAATATAATTGAATCACGGTTTTAGTAAAAATTACCATAAAAATCCATATCAATTAGTCAACTCAAAAAAGTCCACTTGGTTTGAGCATATCAGTGCTGAAAGGAGGACTTTACCTGGTCTGATGGGCGGCAAAGGTCTGAATGGCAATGCAGACTCCCAGCAAGATGAGTACTATACACAGAGAGTGATGCCTGCTGTGCAGCCATCTCTTCACAAACCTACACACGCACACGCACACACGCACAGGAATGACATTCAAATGGATTAAAGGACTGTGATAGCAGCTGCAGATTGATAGTGTTTGAATTGCCTGAGTGTAACAATAACTCAAATTCTGATAGAATGAATTTTCCATCTTAAGAGTCCACCCACAGAGCGGTGCCAACAAATACTCTGATGATCAGCACACTTTAGAACACAGTGTGCCTGTGGTGTGTGGTAATTGTGGTATATATATGCTCCTTACCGCTAAGGTCTTGGTTGCTCGGCAATACAGTTCACTCACAGCTCAAAACAACTGCAAGGCTGTTATTATTAACTCATGTTACATTTACCAATAGAACTGCATTATGGGGCAACCTACTCCACATAAAACAAAAGGCCAGGCCTATACTTCATTTTCATTCCTTTTAAAACCAAAAAACACATATTTTATTATTTTTTTCCTTTTGAAGCAAATATTCTGTCACTGTACCAATAAAGTGAGTAGAAATAGAATCCTGTTCTGACCCGTTTCAATTTGGTAAAACCAGCAAAAAGAAATAAAAATTACAGCTCAATTTCAGGACATGGTGCCACTTTCTAGTGCAGCGGACACCTCTTAGTCCCTGAGCTGATGCATCACTTCAACAAAGGACTGCTCATCTGTCTCTGCGTTATACTCAGAGACCAAGCTTTCATTAGCAGCGATAACCTCAATATTCATGGAATAAATTACAAACTGGTCTGAATCTGAATGAGCTGGTCTCATTAAATGTTTTTAAGACCATTTTAAAAGACTTTGAGGTACAGCTGTCTGGTTGTTAGTGCCTTAACTGATTTGGTTAAATACAGATGTGCTTTAATTTTAACTTTTAACTTTTGTTCTTTTATCTCTGTTTTTATTTTTGTTGTTATGTAACTCTGCATATCGCTGAAAGTCTTGACTAGGACTCTTTTGTAAAAGAGATTTTCAATCTCAGTGGGATTTTCCTGTAAGAATAATGGTTAAATAAATTAATAAAATAAAACTATATAAAGACTGGGTCAGTTTGACACAGAAGTACATGTTTTTTCTCTGCTAAGGATTTTAATCAGAATGGAACTTCTACAGACCATCCAAAAAGTTGGCAACTATATTTCAAGTGGTCCAGAAGTGCACAAGGACATGAAATTAATTATTATTAATTAATTAATCTTTTTTTTTTTTTTTTTTTACT
>JAVDPK010002591.1:10000-19100 GCA_034780415.1 Cichlasoma orientale
GAATGTGTGTGAACACTAGATAGAAAGCACTTAAGTGTAGAAATAAGTGCTTGTGTGAATGAGGCATGTTGTATAAAGTGCTTTGAGTGCTCAAAGTAGAGTAGATTAATTAATTAAAATGAATCTTTTGATTCATTTACAGAAACATAGCTTGGACTCAAAATATCTTGTGAAACTTTATACTGTAAACATGCTAATAGATACTTTTTCCCTTCTGTCTTTAGTCTTACAACCTACTCAAAACATTCTAGACTACAAGCCACATTTAACCATACATTTATATAGCCCTTTAAGCACCACACATCCATGGTTAAACCTAACATGCTCAACTTTGAACTGTGGGAGGATGCTTGACTACCCAGAGGAAACTCATAGGGAGAACATGCAAACTCCACACAGCAAGGCCCCAGGTTAACCGCTGCATCGCTGTGCCACCCAAGAAGCGATGAGCAGTTAGTAGGTGATGGTTTTGTACATGTTGATCTCTTATCTGGTACAGAAAATGCTCCAGAGCAGGTTAGGTGTGCAGCTTGTGTAGCGACGGTGAGAAATTCACATGAGAAGTGGAGCACCTTTGTAACCCAAAACATATAATAGGGTTAAACTTGAAATCATCTCACTATAAGCAGCTAATTCTGCTTCATAGCACAGACTCTGAAATGCCACAAAACAAACTTTCCAGGCAGGCCTTGCCTTCTCTCACCTTGCACTGTGCTGAAAGGTAACACCACCAGCCCACATTCAAACAACCTGAATTACTGGTACACTTTTCAAGTCCAATCAGCAGACTGCAATCTGATGCTTATAGGCCTGGTCCCCAAGATAGGATACAGTATCAGGTCTAAGCTGTGTAACTTTAGCCAGGAGATGCTGATTTGACTTTTAGAAACGGGCAGCATTTATTTGACAGTTTTATGGTGGATTCCTATGGTTTTACAATGCATTTAAAATTTGTGTTTTAGTTTCTATTTGTTAGGAAATGTGTCAAGAAGAATATAGACGTATAAATATGAACGCCTTACATCTGTGCTACATATGAAACAGACCACTTCGTGACAGCAATTTTCTTTTAAAGGGAAATTATAGTAAGTTAGCCCTAAGCCTATTTTATATAATTTAGTTAGAACATACTTAGTCTATGGGTCGTGTTTGAAAACAAAATATATCTGAAATAGACTGGATTTGACCACATTTGAAATGGATTCAAACAGGAGTACAGCCCTCTATTACACAACTAACTTTAAACAGCTTTCAGTGATGGTGTCAGTCATGTCTACTGAAGCCCACTTAATGTGAGTGTAAGACAATCCAGTTCTGAACAGCTTCAAATCTGAGTGAGGACAGTGTCAGAACCACGAGTAAAGAAATAAACGATTCCATTCAGAACAGAGAAGAGTGACTCAGAATTCTCTGGAAAAAAAACTTTAAAACTGGAACTACCTAAAGTCTGTGTATATGTTTGCTAAACTCATACTAATAAGCTGATATGTTTACACGCGTCTTCCTATAATTTTATCCGCACGTTATTCTCATGGTGCTAAAATGGCAATAACGACCCATAATAATGCAGCTGCACTGGTTCACGCTGCTAAACTTGGTGTGCTAAAGTTTGACATTATTTCTGTTTCAGTTTGCTTGTTTCAAAAAGAGCTCCAAAAAATAAAGATTATCATTATAATGAATCGTGCTCACGTGGTGACTGGTTTGTCACAGCCTGAACCTCGTGAGCCATCATATCGACCTATACAGTACTATACTGATATTAAACATCTGATAACAGAAACTCCTCGTACTTCACTTATACTTAGGGCTGCAGAAAAGTATTTGCCTTACTTCCATTCCTGATTATTTTGACGTGTTCTTTTATGGACATCGGATGCCAGTAAATCTATCAAATGTCAGATAACAATGGAAGCGGTGTATGAAATCTTCAAATGGAAACGTTTGTCCGACAAACTGAGAACTTTGTCAGTCAGATTTCTATTGAATATTCAGTAAAAGAGGAATTGAGATATTCCAGATCTGTTTACAAGAGACTGCTGAGGCAGTGAGAGGAACGTCAGGATAGCGAATAAACAGACTACGATTGGACTTACCAGGTTACAGAGCTCAGAGGCTGCCCTCTGTTCCATCTTCTCAGCGGGAACATCATCTCCCTGAAACTGCTCACACAACTCCTGCTCCAGCTGTCATCACTATCCCATCTCTCTCTCCCTCCCTCTCTCTGTCTCTCTTTCACTCTCTCTCTCTCTCTCTCTGTGAGTGTGTGTGTGTTTTTCTTGTGTCTGGTTCCTCCGACTCCTCCAGCCTAACCTACATCGCCTTCACTTCCACAGAGTCAGAGGCTGGCAGACGTTAGGCACAAAGAAAGGAGCTGAGAGAGTCCTGGGCTCTCAATTGAAATTCCGTTGCACACAGAGTATACTGTTCAGCGTGTAAGACAAAAGTTCACGTATTCTAAGTAAATTTTAAGGTTCACATTATGGCTTGGTTGCCAGATTATATATTATTAAATGAAAGAGCTTTGGAAAATAACCAATAGAAGCTCAGTAGTCTGCGTAAATGTTTCCCCTCAGGCAGTGACATGTCCTGATAAATACTGCTGCTTCCATATCAATGCCAGCTTTTCCCAGAACTTCTGGTTTGAGCATCCATTTTTAGAATTCTTTATTTGTACTAAAGATTATTTTGGGTGAAGATTGTTTCTAATGGATTTATACTATGCAAAAAGTTCAATCTAATGTTATCTTAATATCTAATATCAGGAAAAAAAACACTGTGCTTTTATGTTATACTATATATTTTCTATATATAGAAAACATCAGTTTTTTGGAGGTCTATCTATATATATTTTCTATATAAAATAAACGTGAATCCACTGTGTACTCGTATGCAACTTTATCAACAGTGTCCTCCTGACATAACATCAGTAACTCAGCCACCAGCGTGCTCTGGTCACCATGGTAACGTTTAAACATGCCTTCAAAATAAGATACACCATAAAAAAAAGTGCATGAAAAATACAACTTACCATAACACTGAATCAGTGTGAGCCCTGAGCTTGTTTCTCTGGAACTCATTTTTGCTAGCTTGTGGGCTGGCTGGGCCCAGCCTCACTAATAAGTATCAGCCGGCACACACCGATACACTGTCAGAATGCCTACAGTAACAGGAAGCTTTGATTTCACATGGAGAGCGACTGCAGAGCGACTGCAGAGCCGCTGTGTCGAGCGCTGGAGAGTGTCAGCTTCACTGGCTGTGTCTGCCTCACTGTTATCCCCGGTGTTGCTAAATATAAAATGGTAAATGGATTAGATCTTATATAGCACTTTTCTACTCTAGTTGAGCATTCAAATATTTAAACAAGCATTATGTCAACCAACCTAGTTTGTTAGAGAGGTACGGAAACCAGTGAAACTTGTGGGTTTAATTGTGGCGGTACTGTATCACCTGACTGAGACAAGTGTCTTGACATGCGTCAAGAGTGAGTCATAGAGTATTTTTTTTTTCAAAATAGAACATCATTCAGACTCAGATAAGAAATAAAAAGGAAATAATGTAAGTTATTTATTCTTTCAGTGCATACCAAATGACCCACGGACCAGTACCGGTCAGCGGCCTAGGGGTTGGGGACCTCTGTGTTAAAGGATAACCATCTGAACAATTCAAAAGCACATTAATTCCTCATCTTTTCGTTATTCTTGTCATGGTCACTCGATCTAAGATCCACAGTTTTTGGGTTTTGTTATTTTTGGTGTTTTGCGCCGCGTTCTTCCTATTCTGTTGTTGCTCCCTTCCTGTTTTATTTTGGTGGCAGTTCTGCTCTGTGGCTTGCGTTTGGGTTAACTTCCACTTTAGTGATTATGTTAGTTATTCCCAGCTGTGTGCCCACCTGCTTCTCATCCTTGTGTTGTCCTGAAGTGTCTTTATTGTCCAAGGTTCCCTTTGTGCCTTGTCGCATTCTCCCTCATGTTGTGTGGATTCCTAGCAGAAACCTTTTGTTATTTCTGGCTGATGCCCCGCCCAGCCACTTTTTGTGTCTATACTAGGGCTGCAGCTATCAATTATTTTAGGAATCAAGTGTTCTATCGATTACTTCCGTACTGCAGTTTTTTCCTGTGTGAAACAAACAGGGTGGATGGAACAGCTACACGGGTCTCTTTTCTTCACTTACTGATCAAGTGGTTGAGGAAGGACCTCCAGCTGTTTCCTAGTAAAGGTTTAATGGTGGTTACAAGGGGGAAAAGCTTCTTTTGGTCTGCACTTACGCGCGAAATAACACTTCAGCATGAGAACCTCCCATTAACACTCCTCTCCTTTTCCATAGATTCTCCCTGGAACCCTCCTCCCTGTGCTTCAAGTGCTTAGATGAGTGAAAGGCCGTGTATTTCCCAAACCCTGCCAAAGCTCTTCTGTTCAGCCACTTTTGCGTCTTCGCAGAAAAATCTGTGTTTTTGTGTTTTCACACTGTGAATTAAAATATTCTTCGATTTTCACGTGGATGACCATTTGGGTCCCTGCAATTGAGTCCTAATTTCTGAGTATGTATCACGCCGCATAACATTATGTAATAAAACTCAAAGTCCAAAACAGCAAACACTGGGTCATAGACCCAGGATCGTTACCGTTGGGTCGTTACCTTACCTTTACCCTACAATATTAAGCACCTTGAGAAGAATAAAATTGAATTGAACAGCTATCAGTTCAATATCTGAGCCACAGAAATGTCCAGGATTGCAACACTTCATTCACAAACAGTCCCCTTCCTCCACCTTTCAGTACACATTCAGGACCCATTCGCTGCCCAGCCACCAGATGCTCTCCCTCAAGGTGGACCCTATCCCAAGCAGGGTAAACACTTCCCTTGATATGTTTTCCATAGTGGTTGTTGGAATCGCTCTTTGTCTGGCCCCTCGGCCAGGATCAATTTGCCTAAGGGAGACCCTACCTGGGGGCAAAGCTCCCGGACAATATAGCTCCTGAGATCACTGGAACACACAAATCCCTCCACAACAATAAGGTGGTGATTAACAGAGGAGGGCTTTTTAAGTAAGTGGTTTAATTACTGCCACCTAAAAGCCTGTGGTACGTAGCCAATTAATAAAGAGATTTATTTATTCATATTTAAGATTAAAGTATTAATTATAGTGAGACTTCTTTGAGAGGTCTTGTAGGAATGGGGTCTAATACACACGCTGATGGCGTGGAGGAAGTAACTATTGCAGTTAACTCACAAAGATTGTACAGATTGTCTTCACCTGTGCCTTGTTTCGTACCATGTCCCACCCCAGTCAATTTCCTGTTTTTACCCAAGTCTTTGTCAGACTGTTTGTTGTGTACCCTGTTTTTTCTCCTGTGTCTCCCCTTGTGTATGCATGCTCTATGTGGCTTGCTTTAGTTTTCAATTCTTATTTATATTTTGTCAAGGAAATTGTTTATTTTTGGACCTTCACTTGAGCCAAATAAAGGCTCACATTTACTTCACCTCGCCTGACATTGCACACTTTGGCTATTGAAAACCAGCACTTCTTTTAGTACTACAAATTTGTTGAATAATAGCATATAAACTGGTGGCCACTTGTAAAGTCACCACTCTCATGGACAAAATTAGAAATGAGTATATCAGAGGCACAGCTCAGGTTGAGTTCAGTGGGTTGCAGATAAAGTTAGAGAGTCAAGACTGAGATGGTTTGGACATGTGTAGAAGAGGGATACTGGATTTATTGGACAAAGGGTGTTAAATAGGGAGCTGCCAGGCAGAAGGAAAAAAAGAAGACTACAGAGAACATTGATGGATGTAGTGAAGGAGGACATGCAGAGGGTTGTTGTGACAGAGAAGGATGTAGCCTTTATTTTAAGGCTACATCCTGTAGTTCAGGAGGTAGAGGAGGTCACCTACTGGCGGTTCGATCCCTGGCTGCTCCGGTCTAAATGCCAGAGTATCTCTGGGTAAGATACTGAACCCCAAGTTGCTCTCCGTTGCAATCGTCGGAGTATGAATGTGTGTGAATATTAGATAGAAAGCACTTAAGCATAGAAAGAAATGCATGTACGAATGTGTGTGAATGGGTGAATGAGGCATGCTGTAGCGCTTTGAGTGCTCAAAGTAGAGTAGAAAAGTGCTATTTAAGAACCAGTCCATTTACCATTTAAATAGGGCAAGTTTTATTAAGCAATGACCTTAATCAGTTAATTGAATAATACACATTACCAAAAAAACAAACCAAAGATATTTCAAGATTTCAAACCAAAGATGGTTTTCCTGTGTTCCTATAACCTCCTAATGTCCTTGTCTCTCTGCCTTCCAGTGTCCCCTCTGTGGCTGAAGAATGGCTCTCTTCTCAGACCCACGTACCTGTCATCACTGACCTGTTCCATTCCCTCAGGAATCACTCACTAGAATGCTCACCACATCCACTCACCCACACTCACCCAACAGAGGATGACTGTCACATAACAAAACAGCAGCCCCCCTCAGAGTATCCTCTTCAAAGTTGCAAAGTAAGCTGCTTCTCTAACTTAATAAATTCACCTTTGGTACTTCTCTGTGACATCTCTGTAAATGGACTCACTTGGACTAACTTACCTCTTCCCTCTCTCAGCGATATCTCCTGCTCAGTTTCCCAGAACTCAGCTTGTTGGTATCCACTCCTGTGCATATTTTTCCTGTAGACTTTAAACAGCTACATGGAGTCAACTAGCAGCTGCACTTCCTTTCTCACCGAAACCTGGCTGAATCCAAACATCCTCGATGCTCCTATTGAGCTAGCAGGCCGGACTGTTTACAGAGCGTCTCGAACAGCTGACTCCGGTAAGGACAAAGGAGGTGGAGTGTGAATTTACGTGTGTAACGCATTGTCAGCACAATCTACAAAAGACACGGGAACAGCAGGGACCCTCACCACTGGTGCTGAGCCCCCATGGGAAGAGAAGGACCCTGCAGCACATCAACCCCAAAAAGGCTACTGGGCCTGACGAAGTTCCAGGACAGTTTTTAAAGCACAGTGCAGGGGAGCTGACAGCACTGCTCACAGACCTGTTTAACATCTCCCCGGAGCAGGCCTCCCTCCCCACGTACCTCAAGTCAGCAACAATCATCGCTGTGCCAAAATAATCAGCCATCAGGTCTCTCAATGACTTTCGGCCAGTGGCCCTCACACCGGTGGTGATGAAGTGCTTCGAGCACCTCATCTTGGGTTACTTGAAGAACAACATCACCCCCTCCTTGTACCATCACCAGTTTGCCTACAGGGCAAACAGGTCAACCGAGGACACTGTGTCACTGGCCCTCCACTCTTCCCTGACCCACCTAGACCAGCGAGAAAGCTATATGTTGATGCTATTCATTGATTATAGCTCCGCCTTCAACACTATCTCCCCCCACAAACTCACCACCAAGCTGGATCTCCTGGGCCTCAACACACACCTGAGCAGCTGGGTTCTGGACTTCCTCACCAGCAGACCACAGACTGTGTGCATGGAGGAGCGGGTCTCCTCCAGCATCACCCTGAACACCAGTACACCACAGGGCTACGTGTTGAGGCCCTTCCTCTTCTCCCTCTTCACACAAGACTGCAAACCCACCCACAAGACCAACACCATCACAAAGTTTGCAGATGACACCATCATGGTAGGCAGGATTACATCCAGCAATGAGACTGCCTACAGAACAGAGGTCGAGAACCTGGAGAACTGGAGCTGAGAGAACAACTTGATCCTCAATGCAGCAAAGACGAAGGAGCTCATCCTGGACTTCAGGAGACTGAGGCCCCTCGCCCATCGCCCGATCACAGTCAGTGGTGATAGAGTGGACATCGTGCAGAGTATCAAGTACCTCGGGGTCAACATCAGCGACAACATGACCTGGACCGTCAACATCACATCGACGGTCAAGACAGGTCTCCAGAGGCTTCACTTCCTGAGGTGCTTGAAGAGAGCATGACTCCCACGACAGCTGCTGGTGAGCTTCTACATCTCTGGCTGCACTGCAGACAACAGGAAAGTTCTCCAGCACATCATCATGACTGCTGAGAGGATCACCGGCACCCAGCTCCCCAGACTAGAGGACATATGCAGGACCCGCTGCACCAGGCAGGTCACTGCACACATCCTGGACACTGCCTCTTCACTCCCCGGCCTTCTGGGAGGCGGTACAGGACACTGTACGCCCGAACCACAATACTGAAAAACAGCTTTTACCACAGAGCTGTCGCACTACTGAACACTGACAATATCAAACCCAACAGACTATAGCTCCACCTTCACATCCACTTGCACATCCACTACACCACTTTAGCACACTGCATTCAGTTTTTTGTAAATAAACCGTTTATTGCCACCTGATCTCTTTTGGGAAAACAGGAGAAAATTGGCCTCAGATAAACTAAATGACATATTTTAGCAAAATGACAGGACCCAGTAGTTGTCTTGTCCCTTTTGGTCTTATTAAAATGACAACCAAAAAACTATGGTTCATGTAAAAAAAAAAAAAAAGAAAAAAGAAAGCTCTTTAAGCTCTCTCTTAGTTCACAAAACTGTGTTTTTACCTGCAGGTTTTGATTATGTGGCTATAGGTGTTACAGGGTTTATATATCTTCCATTAACACAAATGGGATCTTCCTCACATTTAATACAACATCTTAAGCAATGCCGCTGTCAAGTCACAAGGTTGCATTCACATTATAGCTGCATCCTTAACAGGAAGTACTTCATTCATTCATTGGTTTAGAGCAATTCAGCAAAAGAAAGAAGAGATGTTTTGGTACCAGCTCTGTCCATATAATGCTGCCTGTGCCTCCTTTATGCTGCTATCAGGAGGAAAAGACTCAGAGGTTGTGGTGTTAGGGGAAGGGCTTTTGGCCTACAAAAGCCTCCTTTGTACTGATGAAAAGAGAGGTAAAATGAGCCTGCACCAGTCACCTTCCCAGTGGTGAACACGGCATTGTGTAAGTCCCGTACTTCCCCCTCCATCTCAGTCTTTCTTTCTTACTCTCTGTCTCACTCACTCTCTCTTTCTCTCTCTTTCTCTCTGTCTCTCTCTCTCTCACACACACACACACACACACACACACACACACACACACACACACACACACACACA
>JAVDPK010002592.1:0-10989 GCA_034780415.1 Cichlasoma orientale
GTGTGTGTGTGTGTGTGTGTGTGTGTGTGTGTGTGTGTGTGTGTGTGTGTGTGTGTGTGTGTGTGTGTGCATGTTTGCATGTTATCAGTGTCTACAGTACATCTGACTCTCAGACTACTGCCAGCGCTTCTTTCTGTTATGCCAAGCGTTACAGTGTAAAAGAATGGCAAGAGTAAAAACCACTAATTACCTCTCACTCAGACAAACCAAGATTGTACAGGCTGTGTGCATACAGGTTTTTTATCCTTCTCTGTTTAATCTCGCTGTTGTTTCCTATTTGTTCAGCTCATTATGTGATCAAAGCCATTAACATGTTTATGGAGCAGCTCTTTCATGTTGCAATAAAACACACTGAAGCAACTCATAGGGAGTCATAAGGCAATGAAATATGAATGTGGAGGCTCCAAAGACGAGGAGAAAGTGTGTGTGTGTGTTTGTGTAAAGGTTTGTGTGTGTGTATGTGAGACTGAATGGGAATAAAATTAGTTTAAATCTGATGAAACTCCAAGCTAACAAAAAAGACGAGGAGGACGGGGGGCATCAGAGCCTTTGAGCTTTTCCTGCGCGCACACACATGTACACACAAATACATATATGGAAATACATACACAGAGGCAGTAACTGTTAAATAATTCAGCATACACAAACACACACTGGAGGCAAGGTGAGGGTAAAAGCACAGCTAAGCTAACAGGCATGCTGAGTGGCCCGCAGTGTCAACAACCAATCAGGATGGAGCATGGTGGCCAGAGAGAGAGATGCGACCCCCGGTGACCTCAGACTCTAATGATTTATAAACACGGCTAAGAAGTGTGTGCGCTATGTGTGCGAGTGTGTGTCCTGCAAACCCCCCGAAGCTATTTAAATGTGGAGATGAATTCTTATTTATTCTCACAGAAAAAGAGTGAGTGTGAAGACCCCAAGGGTAAGGTTCAAAACAATACAGAAGGAGAGCTAGAGAGGGAGAGAGAGCGAGATGAATAAAGATACAAGAGAAAAAGTGAAATAGAAATGAGAGTGGGGAAGAGAGAGAAAGAGAATGAGAAAAGACTGAAAAGAAGGAAAAAGCGATGGAAGTTTAAAGAGGTAAAACTGCCCTGTGATCGCATAGGGAGAGGAGGTTAGAGGGCTGTAAAAGACCCTCTTTTACTATCCTAAGGGGCTACACACACACACACACACACACACACACACAGACATATCACACATATATTCCCTCCCCCTACCCCCAGCTCGGTACGTGTGTGTGTCCTCATGCAATATTAAATAGTCAGTATGTGTGGGTATAAAGAGTGGTGGGGCTGGGATGCAGTGAATTATATATCACTATTGATTTGCACACACACAGGAAGACACACGCGTGCACAAACACACACACTTCATTAGATTAAAGCTCACAGCTATGACACAGACAACAGCAGAGGCTAATAGCAGATGCACGGAGAAAGAATCTGTCCACAAAGACACGCACACACATAATGTAATGAAAGTACACGGGCTTTCTACCTTAACTCTGCTGCACCAGCTGCTTCGGCAGAAAGGTGGATGTTCTTTTTGCCTGAAGAAACTTTGTGTCTAACTACATCAACTGGTATTTTATATTATTATTATTATCATGTTATTGCTAAATCAGAAGGTTACACGCACATGTGTACGGTCTCAGTCGATCCACAGAAGAATATAACTCTGTACAATGGTATTCAGCCTTTTTTTTTTAGCTCATTGTTTCATTTACAGTCCTCTTTAGCCAGTGCAATCATAAACAACATCTAAATATAAACCCACTGTAAGCTCTTCCCAGCACCAAACAACAGACGGATAAAGATAGCAACTAGCTGGTGAAGAAAACCAGGCAGCTAGGAGCTAAATGTGCAAATATTTTTCAGGAGTTGGTGAAGAGTAGCGCTGAATAAACAAGATGATTATTGTTAAGTCGATTTAATATCTGATGGCTTCTGTCTGCCCATCCAGTTTCTTGACTCTTTACCCAGTTGATGGTCGTAGGGGAGCTGGAGCTGATCCCAGCTGTCGCAGAGTAAACTGTGGGGTACACTCTGCAGGTTGCCGGTCTATCGCAGCGCTAACACAGAGAGACAGACACCCATTCACGCTCACTTTTAGAATCACCAGCTAACCTAACATGCAGGTCTTTGGACATAGTGAGAATTTTCAATCACCACACAGGAAGGCTGCTGGTCAGCTGGTGGATTCAAACCCATAACGCTGTTTGTTTTTTGGACATTTTCTGCTCCTATGTGACCAAAAAACTAGGTATCTGATCTGGATTGGTACCTGGGCCAACCCTGACCGAAAAAGCTGGATTCAATATTGGTGACAATGAGCTGTTGCATGGTCCAATCTGCTAAATTCAGTTCTATGTTCTGTATTCATCACAACAGCTGTTGCTTGTGTATTTGCGAAACCTTTTTACTTAGCTGAAAACTGTGGTTAAAGTGTGCTGATATGAGTGAAAAGATCAGACAGCAATGATGCATCGCTGTCCAGAGACCTTATCTAAGAAGCTAGATGGATGCTGGTTCAGTGTAACACTGGTTTGTAAGCTTGTATTATACTTATTATAACATAACCTGCTGTTGTCAATGTTATTAAATATTATTTCACTTCAGCCGCCTCCTGTCACCTGCACACGTGTGTGCTGATTTCTTGTAATTATTTTTTACGTTTTATTTTGCAAAGTTAGGAAAGCTGTTTCAGTTGAGTTTGATGTTGATTCCCAGTCTCTTCCTCGCAGTGAGGGATGCAGATTATTAATTTAACACTCATATCAGATGCAATGAAATGTCATTAGGCTCCTTTTATTTTTGTAATAATTGAATATATTAACTCTCATTTTTCACTGATGAAGTTTCTGTAGGCAGAACTAAATACAGTCTCAACAATTTTGATAAATTTGTTTCCTGCATATTCAAATTGCTATATAAGCTCTATAGTTAAAAAAAAAAAAAAGTGGGAAAGACTGAGTAAGCATCCAAGGATGGAGGCAAGTTACTATGATACACTCATGCTCTTCCCACCACTTTCCCTCCTCATCCTCACCCACCTCCCCTCCATGCTCCTACTATCTGGCATTTTAATGCATCTATAGTCATGCTAATGACCCTCAGAATTCAAAATAATTTCTTCTTTGTCCTGCTCTGCCACTCAGCACTGATAGAGGAGTGGTATCTCTCGCTCTTCCTCTTCCTCTACCTTCATTCTCAAAGAATATGACTTTGACAGAGTCCTGTCAGTCTGTCGGTCTATCACACTTATTCTGTGTGTCAGATTAATGGAGGTAAGGAGTCAAGAGTGCTGACAGGACATGTAAAGAAGAGAAGAGAAGAGAAGAGAAGAGAAGAGAAGAGACGAGAAGAAAAGAGAAGAGAAGAGAAGAGAAGAGAAGAGCATGCGTTTTACATTATGAGTGGTTCCAACCTTTCTATTCATGCTGGTTGACCTTTCCATCAGTAGGTAATCGAGAGGAGAATGTCCTTTACTAAAAGGCTGGATGTTAAGTCACGCTCCTCTCTGCCCCAAAGAGAGAGGAGAGCACATCATGTCACTCCAACACAGCCCTGGGTGAAGCACGGCGGTTGGGGTGAGGGGCAAATCGTAGTTGGATATTACGGAGAGGCGGTAGTCGTAGGAGTGGGAATGTGTGTGTGTGTGAGGGCTGGGATAAGATGGGAGGGGAATAATACTGCTCTGCCATTTCAGGTCATTGTCGAGAAAACATAAAACATAATCATCCATTAAAATGCAGCTTCACACCCTCCATTACATCCATGGTGGAGCTGCTGCTATAAATGCTGTGTATGTGTGTGTGTTATTGTGTGTGTACGCACGCACACATTTACTCAGCTATGTCAGATCTATAGGTATAAAGAGACGGAAGCTGGAGGTTTGTGGCGGGTCACTTTATTACATACTGTGTGTGTTTGTGTGTGTCAGTGTTTAAATGGCAAGAACAGTGCCAGAGTATGACCCTCTGTTGGGATTGTGTCTTTTTTTTTTTTTTTTTTGTATGAATTTATATTTGATCATCAAGAGTTAGTGTGTGACAGTGAAAAGTAGAATGTGACGTGAATGATGCATAAGATTTACTCTGGACTATCATGCCAGACAGATTTGATACCATAAAGTGAATACACCGGTCAGCTATTACTATAAAAATTCCTCTGTTTTATAGAACATGTGAAATATGCTTCCATAAAACCAATTTCATGGCTAAACCTGATAATTTGCTCAAATTTAGAATCTTCACGGGTAAATTTCCACAAAGGTTTCCATGCACTATTCCTCTGTGTTCTGCTTTAAACGTAATAAAAATGGCACAAAGACCTGAATGATTGTCTTTATGTAAAGAAAGGCCAAAATTAAAGACCACCAGAATGTCTCAGGAGACTAAAAACACCATATCAGTAGTTTCTGTAGTTTTAGTGGTCAAACAGGGCTTTGATTTCAGTTCTGATTAACTTATTGCCAAAAGTAGAAATCCGGTGTTTACTGACTGCACCTTGCACACACTGTGGGGTGTCTATGTGGAAGGTGTCCGAATAGAATGTCTCAAAACATAATCTGACCTACGAATTTTCTAATCATTAGGATAGCACCTACAAAATGACTCCATAGTGCAGTGGTTAACACATTTGCCTAACACGAGAAAGGTCATTGGCTCAGGAGTGGCGTCATCTGGTATAAACATCTGTGCCAAATTGGAGGAAGAGGACAGCATATACTTATTAATAGTTAGTTATACAAATTACAAGCAAGTAACCACAATTTGAATTTACTAGGCTGTCTGTCTTAAGTTCATGAACTACACATCAAATCTATCCATTTTCATCTGCTTATCTAAATCAGAATTGGGAGGGACTGGAGCCTATCCCAGCTGTCATGAGGCAGAGGTAACCCTGGACAAGTCTCCAGTCTGTCACACCTACAGCCAATTTAGAATCACCAATTAACCTAACCCCACGCATGTCTGTGGACTATGGGAGAAAGCTGGAGTACCTAGAGGGACAACATGGGAGAATATGCTGTGAAACGACAGTGTTAACCACAATGCTGCCCCATAATAAGACTTTATAATCCAAACAGACAGAAAAGTTATAGGCCAACAATATTTTTTGAATCTATCAGCTATAAAAACTTGCAGATGACCAGTGAGAGTGTAAATAAAATCTGTTGGTAACCTACTTACCATGATTAATGCAAGTGTGTCATCTTTTAAGAGGCAGCTAAACTGAATGAAACTGGGCTCATGCAGCTCTTTGTCCCTGGAGATGAGCACGATGGCTTATGCTCATCTGCAAATCGAGACTCCAAACAACACTATTGCTTTTAAACGCCAATCAGTGGGGGCCAAGTCTGTATTTCAAACTTGTAGTCTTAAAAGTGTCACACAACCGCACAAAGCCCTACACACACGCACACACATAAGTTTTGCTGTGACACACTGCAAATCCCCACTGATTGAGGGTAAGCGAGCTTCAGACGGCTCTGTGTATAACTAGCTCCAGCCCAGCAGATCAGAATGGCTGGCAGCAAACTTACATGTTTGTCATCTAAAAACTATTCACCCTCCACTTAGCCAAGAACACAACACAAACAATAGACAGCCCGTTAACAATGTACCATTATCTGGAGCATGATGGAAGGAGGGGTACGTGTGGAGAGAAGGGAGAAAAAGAAGGAGAGGGCAGGGAAAAGAGCGACAGAGTGAGCAGCAAAAAAAGAGAATAAAGGCAGCGAGATGAGAGGGAGGACTGCAGAGAGACCAAACTGTTATTTAAACCAGGCGGCCACGAAAACATCACAATAAATAACTCGGCTGTTTAGTCTCCACCTCAGATGCTGGGGGAGCAACGGAGCGCAACACACGACTGAGAGGGAGGGAGGGGGGGGGGGGGGTGGCGGCGATTAAAGGGATTGGGGAGGGGAGAAGTGGTGGAAGAAGGGAAGAAGGGATGGAAAAGGAGATAAAACACATTACAAGATCGCTCTCTGTTGTCAGGCTCAAAGGAGTATCCAGGATCGTCTCTCCTCTCGACTAATGAAAGGAGCAGCTTCACAGTCAAGTACCAGGACGCATGCCTACTTGCAAACACACATGCATAAATGTGCACACACTTACACTCCTAGCCTTTAAAAATATATACATTTAGCTCACATTCACATGACAGAGAAGATTTTATTCAGTTGTTTAGCATCACAATGTCTGTGCATGTTCAGCTCTAACTTACACCATCCCCTTCACACTTGCATATACACAGATACACACGTGCACACAGGAGCCCTTTCGTCGTCCTCAGCAGAAAGAGTGGCACAGCGAGGGTCCCTTTGACTGCACAGAGCGCTGCCTCACCAGCCAAGGCCGTTGATGAGAGGAAAATAGTGCTAATGCAGCAAGGAAGCTGTTCTTTCCCAATTAAGCCAATAAAACACATGCTTCCCTCTCTCCTATAACTGCCTAATAAGCCATAAACACAGCTGTACATTTATAATTCTAGCTAGTACATTAAAAAAAGCACTTCCCATGTGTGCAGGGGTGAGGTGTGTGTGAAGAGAGTGAAAGCACTGGTGATTGCAGCGGCCATGGAGAGAAATAGCTTTTTCTACTAAAAGAAATATTTAGTACCCCACTGAATTAATGTGAGGGAGCAGGAGGTGGTGGGAGAGAAGAGGGAGAAGGGAGGATGGGGGTTCTCACTTCTACAATACTCCATTTTAACTGAGTGTCCCGCCTTGTTAGAGCATACTGGAGGCAGAAGGTGATACCCACTCCTTCACTGTGACTTGCACTAATCTCATATATGCACAGCTGGACGTCAGAAACTGGCAGGTTAAAGACTCATGACTGAGTCGGGCATTCGTGTTCTCAGCGCACCTCTGTTGGGTAATGTCTAGAAAAGTTCGGCTTTAGGCTTTAGTAAGGTGTTGGGCAACCATGTTCTGCCAGAACAACCTTTATGACTTGGCATTCTTGGTGCAGAGTAAAATATTCTGTCAAAACAGTGCAGGCCTGAAACCTTGACACCTGCAGTGAGGTAATCCAGTGGCTCCTTTATGCAGTAGGGGACATTTTACTGACACGGTTTGGACCCACTTCTCCTCTTATGACTCAGTCAATCTGAAGTAAAAATCGGATGGCAACATCCTGGTGAAATGGAAAACTTGGCGGTTGCCTGGTGATTGAATTGAATTTTTTTCCCATTGAATTGAATTGAATTTTATTTATATAGCACCAAATCACAACAAAGGTCACCTAAAGGTGATCTATATTGTAAGTTAAAGCCCCTACAATAATAGAGAGAAAACTCAACAATCAGACAATACCCTATGAGCAAGCACTAGGTGACAGTGGGAAGGAAAAACTCCCTTTAAACAGGAAGAAACCTTGAGCAAAATCAGGCTCATGGAGAGGCAGCCATCCGCTGTGACCGGTTGGGGGTGAGGGGAGGGAGAAAGGACAAAAGACATGCTGTGGAAGAGAGCCAGAGATTAATAATGACTAATGATTAAATGCAAAGTTGTGTAACGTAACTAAGGGAGGCATCAGGATCACCTGATCCAACCCTAACTATATACTTTATCAAAAAAGAAAGTTTTAGGCCTAATCTTAAAAATAGAGAGGGTGTCTGTCTCCAGAATCCAAATTGGGAGCTGGTTCCACAGAAGAGGGGCCTGAAAGCTGAAGGCTCTGCCTCCCATTCTACTCTTAAGTATCCTAGGAACCACAAGTAAGCCAGCAGTCTGAGAGCAAAGTGCTCTGTTGGGTTGATATTGTACTATGAGGTCTTTAAGATAAGATGTGGCCTGATTATTCAGGACCTTGTATGTGAGGAGAAGGGTTTTAAATTAAATTCTGGACTTGGAGCCAATGAAGAGAAGCCACTATGGGAGAAATATGCTCTCTCTTTCCAGTCTCCAACAGCACTCTCAATGCAGAATTTTGGATCAGCTGAAGGTTTTTCAGGGTTCTTAGGACAGCCTGATAGTAATGAATTACAATAGTCCAGCCTAGAAGCAATAAATGCATAAACTAGTTCTTCAGCATCAGTCTGAGACAAAATGTTTCAAATTTTAGAGATAACGTGCAGAGATAGTCCTGGTCAAAAATGACCTCACAGTGTTACTGGAGCCCAGAGTAATGCCATCCAGAGTAAGCATCTGGTTAGACATGTTTCTAAGGTTTGTAGGGCCAAGTACAATAACTTCAGTTTTATCTGAATTTAGAAGCAGGAAATTAGAGGTCATCCAGGTTTTTATGTTTTTAAGGCATTCCTGAGGAGCATAGTAAACAGCGGTCACCAACTTTCTGCAGAGTCAATCACTGCAGACCTCCAAATGTCATGTGGCCTTCAGATTAGCTTGAGAACAGTGCATAGAGAGCTTCATGGAAATGATTTCCCTAGCTGAGCAGCTGCATTCAAGCCTTGCATCACCAAGTGCAATGCAAAGTCAGATGCAGTTGTGTAAAGCACGCCGCCACTGGACTCCAGGGCAGTGGAGAAGTGTTCTCTGAAGTGATGAATCATGCTTTTCTGTCTGGCAATCTGATGGACGAGTCTGGGTTTGGTGGTCACCAGGAGAACGGTACTTGTCTGACTGCATTGTGCCATGTGTAAACTTTGGTGGAGGGGGGAATTATGGTGTGGGGTTGTTTTTCATGAATTGGGCTCTGCCCCTTAGTTCCAGTGAAAGGAACTCTTAATGCTTCAGCATACCAAGACATTTTGGACAATTTCATGCTCCCAACTTTGTGGGAACAGTTTGGGGATGGCCTCTTCCTGTTCTAACATGACATTATGTGTCTGTAGATAGCAACAGATTTGTTATTTTTGCTGCTTTATCTCGAACATGCAATCACAAGCAGATTTTAACTGTCAACTTGATCCCATTCATTTGCAAACTGATAGCAGACTGACTCCATCTTATTGCCGTTTTATCACCAGCTTGACGCACCAAAGTCAGTTAGAAGAAAGCAGCTAATTGCGAGTTGTCCCCATCTTCGAAGCAACCATTTCAAAGACAATGAGATTGTTCATTGCACATGGTCACAATCATTTTGGTTGTGCCACAGTCTCTAACCACTGTTTTTCCTAGTGTGACTGCAGCATTAGAAGGAAGGGTCACTGCAATTAAATAAAACGTTGTTTTGCATGATCACCTTTAGCTTAGCTTAGCGTGAGACATGTTCATCTTGGCAGTAATATATTCTTGTATGACGATGTCCCCCATTCATTGTGTACAAAGGGTCAGTGAGAGGTTCTGAGGATGGAAATGGTATCATATTCATATTCTATGGCCTTCACAGTCACCAGATCTCAACCCAATCAAGCATATGGTGGATTGACAATGCTCTGCTTAATGTCAGTTCCTCCTTTGTGTGTATGTACATATAATATATACCATATGCTGACATGCTGCAGAAGCAGTAAGAGGGAAAGGAGGAGAATATTTGCCAATGTCCAAACACTTGACTAAGTTTGTTTGACTGGCAAAATGACATGAAACAGCAGCTTCTTGGTTGAAAAGTATTTGTTCTGATGAGCACCATGGGGTGGAATAACAATTTATTGTACCATATCAGCACCATATGCAGAAATTATACCAGTGTCAAGCTGTGGCAAAAACGTGGATGAATGATAACAACTATATCATACCAATGGGCACCGTATACCTGCATATATTCTCAATATTGCCTGACATCGTGCCTCATTTGGCTCATTCCACACTATGCATCAGTATTTGGTTTAAAATGACCATATAAAGAATTGGATATCTTTATATCTAGTGTGTGAGGGGGTGTAAGACTAAAGATGGAAATAAGTTGACAATTTGGTCCAAAATCAGGCAAGAACAACATGCTATGTGAAAGTGAGGGATGGCGGCAGAGGAAGAGGTGGCAAACAAAGGGAGGAAAAAGAAGAAGAAAGGGAGAATACAAACAGCAGAAGCACAAGTAGAAGGCTGTAGATGAAACTAGACAGAATAAGACTTTTTACTCATTATTAGGAGCCAAATGAGAGAAAAGAAGTGAGGACTAACAGCATGAAACACGGTGATAAGGAAGGAGGAGAACCTCACTTCTGTTAATTTTCCTGTGAGTTTAGCTGCTTCCTGGATTGATTTTTTTTGCCTCCTCGCTGGGCTGGCTCTACTTTTCTCCTCCTGGGCAAGAGGAGTCATAAACACAGCATGGGATCACTGTAAACCAGTTCCTAAAAAACACATTTGCACTTTATTGTCTAAGTGCAGGAGCTCGGCTCTGGTGGGAGAGAAACTGAGGGGAGGGGGAAAAATTGGCAGATTCTGTACATTTAATCTCTCTGAAATGAATGAATATAAGTTAGTGCTGACACGAGCAGCTGATTTTTTTTTTAACAGCTTTCTGTGCAAGGTATGCCTCTGCATATTTACAAATTAATACTGATTAATTCTTCCAAATTATTTTGGAGTTTTTCTGCTGGTTTAATCTCCATTTTTCTCTCTTTCACATTTGTTTTATTTTGTTCTTAAGGTTCTGTGTGGATTGAAGCAGGTCAGTCTATCTATTTCTCAGAGGTGGTGGTGGGACCGTTTATTTTATGTTTTAATCCAACAATGCTTTATGTCATCTGCTTCCAGTCCATCATATAGGTGCACTATCCTAGTGTAGACTTGGTTTCTGTTTTGTGCTGTGTTCCATCATAGTTTACTGCGGTATCGAAGTGTAATCAAACTTCTCTGTGGGCATCATTAAAGTTTAATTTGATCTCAGAGAGGGAGAGATTCCAGCCTTTGCTCTTCAGCATTCTGAGTGTTTCACTTAAGTGGTCAAAAAGCTGCATATTTTACAGAACTGAGTGCCGTCATCGGTGTGGGTAAACAGTAAATACAAGTCTATATGCTGGTCTATACTGTACTTACTCACACACACACACACACACACACACACACACACACACACACACACACACACACACCCACACACACACACACACA
>JAVDPK010002593.1:14107-37294 GCA_034780415.1 Cichlasoma orientale
AAAAACAATTCGTCAGTCTTTCCTGTGAAAGGTAATCCCATGTGATCCCGTTTTGACCGTAAATTGGTTCGAAAAACCCAGAGTGCAGCATCTCTCTCATGTTATGGTGGCCGCTTTTGCCCCCTCCAATATGGCGTTGACGTAGGCATACGAGTCAGCGATCAATGCGGTATCTATGTATATATATATATGGTCGCATCATAGTGCATTAAATAGTTTTATAAACGCCATTAATGATAATAATTAAGGAATATGATTAAGTAAGCCGTGTAGGGCGTTGTTTATTAGGAGAACATGAATGAAATCGCTCACATAGATACATTTTAACACTAATAAAATCTAAGATTAATGCTATTTAACGTTTATGAACCGAATAGGCCGTGAGACATTTCAAATACTCAGGGTGATGTCTGTAAAAACCAGTGTCGAAGATCGAGCATGACACGCGAGCAAGGATTTTATTTTGGAATCTGAGACCTGACTCCTGTAGCTCATCCTCTGCGACTTGACGCTCAGCGGCTCCGCAGTTGCACCGGCTTCCCTCTTGTCCTAGCGAGGCGATTTACTTGAATTAATCCATTACAGGTCACCTGCCTATCGTCGCCGTGACGCAGGGATCGCGCGGCGTTTTGCGCACTCTTTACGTGAAGCTGATATGCGGAGAAAAGTGGGGATGTGCTCCCTGGACTTATTTCATTAAGATGGTCGTGAGCTTCAATCATCACAGGCCTCATTCTCCCATTACTGGAGCTAGTTCCTCATGATGATAGTGCGGTGAAAAGGGCGTTTTTTTTTCTCCCCCAACGATAAGGTCAAGAGACTGGTATAGAAAATGAAGATTTGGAGCACGGAGCATGTTTTCAGGTTGGTCAGCACACTGAGACGGCCTGTCATTGTCTTTAACTGAGTTTGAGCCGGCATATTAGACGCGGAAGCTCATGACTCCATGTTTCCAGTCAGTCTGCTTTATGTCTGTTGGTGGGTCTTTATATGGGGCATGACAGCAGGAGGTGCCACCGAAGATGCTTCAAGGATGATCGCTAACCACAGCTGTCCAAGTCATAGTGTGTCTTTGAGAAACGCACAACAGAGGGTTTTTGATATCTGTTGTAATCACATTTAAATGTTACTTTGTACTGGTCTGCATACAGTTACCCCTGGGAGACGGTGATCAAGGCAGCTATGAGGAAGTACCCCAACCCCATGAACCCCAATGTGATCGGGGTAGATGTGCTGGACCGCAGTCTGGATGCAGACGGCCGCCTTCACAGCCACAGACTCCTCAGCACAGAGTGGGGCCTGCCGGCTATCGTAAGAGCGGTCAGTCATCAGCAGATGCATGTATATAAAGTGGTCCTCAAGGTCTTGTGGGGGTCTGTTAAAAGGTTTCAAAAGAGGGACAGCAGGACAGTTCATTGACTGCAAACAGCGATTAGGTTGTTTTCAGTTCAAGTATCTCTCTATCTGCTGGTTTGATTTCTTGTGCATGTGGTGTATATTTCTGTCTGTAGATACTGGGAACCAACCAGACACAGACCTATGTGAAGGAACACTCCATAGTTGATCCAGAGGAGAAAAAGATGGAGTTATGCTCAACAAATGTAAATTTCTAGAGTTTTTTTTTTTTCACTTCTATCAGCGTCATCCATTTAGAAGTGTAGCAAAGACTTTGCAACCTTCTTTCATCTTCCAGATCACCCTCACAAACCTCATATCTGTGGATGAGAGGCTTCTTTACAGACCGCACCCAGACAACCCTGAGGTGTACGTATTCTGGCTTGCATTTTATTTGTGACAGCATTTTTCTTTTTTGAGTAGAGTGCATAGCAAGAGATAGGAACCTGTGCTTTTTTTGCAGGAATATGATGTTTCAGTAATGTGTTTTTCTCGCAATGTCTCTGCCATCGCCCGCGCTTGCTCTGCTCAGGACTGTCCTCACCCAGGAAGCCATCATTACAGTTAAGGGAGTGAGTCTGAGCAGTTACCTGGAGGCTATGATGGCCAGGAGAATGTCAGCTAATGCCAGGAAGGTAACACATAACACAGACAGTCTCTTTATATTTATCTTTTGCTTGGTTTGATGATGAATGCAGATTCAAATAAGAAAATTTTGCACGCCTTCTAAGTCCATAAACCCCTGTGATGTTCACCACAGTCTCTGGGCATTGCCTTGGTCTCTTCCTTAACTTTTCTCTCTTTCTCTGTGTGAATCTGTAGGGTTGGGATGCTATTGAGTGGATTATTCAGAACTCTGAAAGAGAAAACGTACCTCTCTGTGACATTTACTAACGCTGGTAACTCTTCTCTTTGCTTTCCTTTGCAACTTCGTCCTTCAGTCTTACCTCCCAAAACCCCAAACGTTGGTAGTGCACAGAGGCCGTGAAATTCTTACAGCTTCTTTGTTTGAATTTACAGGAGTTGAAGTGTACAGTGGTGACTACTTTCCTTGGCTGCACCTCATAAACAACTGGGGATCCTCAGCATTTCCAGATTTCCCGTCGGTGGTAGTCTGGGAGGTTTTTCTGGATTTCCATCTGAAACAGCACTGGAAGAACAGAGAAACAGTAACATTTTGCCAAAGCTGAATGGTTATTAAAGAAGACTTTAAGGGATGTGGGGCCAACTCTGGTAGGCATTCCTCATTGCTAATTCAGTACTCATTAACCCATTAGCTGTGTTAGCAAACAGATCAGCTTTACAAGACTGCCAGAATTCACTGTTTGGAACATTATATTACAGTTTACTTTCACACCATGCCATATCATTTTAGAACGCTATAGAGGAAAGACGCAATAGGCCATGGTGTGGGGCATTGCTAATAATATGCAACCACTTTCATCATTTTATTTGAACTAATATAGTTTTTGTGTAATGTCACACAATAGAGACTCCTGTTGTAGGGGTTTAAATTGGAAAGTTGTTATTGGTGCTTATTATGTGTTACAAGGGGCACAGACTGTAGATGATGTCTGCATGATAGAAGTGGAAAAAGGAATGTCGGGGTGGGACCATTAAAGAAAAAGTATTTAGATAGTAAGTCAAAGAAATGATATTGTCTATCTCAAAAAAAAAAAAAAAAAAGATGGGAATGTACCTTTAACATTGCCTTCTTTTTCTACTCTCAAGGCATCAATACACTGGTACCTTTTTGATGTAGCATGGGCAGCAGGTTCGCAAATGGGTCATTAAAAACATACACAGGTTTAACTGTTTAAAATGGCCTTAAAAATGATACCTGTGTATTATTGCTTTGAGGGCAGTGCGATGCCTTTGCCAGTCATACCTGTCATGCTTCCACATGTTGAACTACTCCATAGAAGCTACCTGTATACCCTGAAGAGCAGGGCAGTACTGTATGTGCAATTCTGCAGTGGGAGAAGCACACCGTGATTTACGTGCTAAATCAGATTTCTGACTAAAATGTTATTTAACGTGTTATAAGAAGCTTTTATTTTGTGTGTGTGTTTGTTCATAACATTGGGGGGGGGATTTGCTTTTTTTTAATTATTTCAAACAGTTGTCTTTCTGCAATGATTAAAAGAATTGTTTGAAATTTTTGCTGAAGTTTTGTAGCTTGTTTTACGACCAGTGTTACTGTATAGCATGCCTCTCTACACAAGGCTGATGCCCCCTGAATTGTTTTGGTTAAACAACACTGGACAGATGTGCTTGTTTTTAGCTGGCAAAAGCTGCGTTTGTGTCAAGAACACTCACGTTTGAAAAGAAATTCTGAGGCAAAGTTAACCTCTCAGTGACCGTTGCACAGTTCCAGCAGCGCACATGCCAAGAGGTTTTTAAACTACAGTGCAGTTCATCATTTGTCCATTTGGGGGCACACAGATACCTACGGTGCAGCCTCTGTCCACCTCCAGCAAGAAGGCCAGAAATGTTTTAAAAATTGTCCTCATACACACTCATTTTATACACTGCTTCAAAATAAATACTCAGAAAAGTTAAGGGAATACTTGATCATTACAGTATTACACAAAGGCAGTGCAACTTAGTCTGTCCAGTTAGGAAACATAAAACCACTGTGGATCCATTTTACCCGCAAATGCACAGTGCAAAGTTCATTGATGATGGGAATAACAATAAAGACAGCCCCCTAACAGGGAATGGTTTTGCAGGTGTTTGCTACAGACCGCTGCTCTCTCCTCACTACTACTGGTAACGGGAGACGGTCCCTGCAGCACATTCAGATTGCTTAGGTAATCCTGCTCCTTCAAGATGGCACATGCATACATGCTGTTGCAAGACGGGTTGCCGTTTCCCAGCAAAGTCTCAAGAGTGTGGAGCAGATACCATGAGAGGGGTCCTTACACGAGAAGAGATGTGAAACAGCACATATATGCATGTACCAGCCAGGAGCAGCTAGACTACCTGTGCAACCTGAATGGGCTGCAGGTCTCATGCTTCCAAGTAGTGCCAAGGACACTAGCAAAAGGCAAAGCTAGAGGGAGAAAAAAAAAAAAACAACACACACACACGCGAGGTAGGAGAGCAATGGTTTGTGGCCACAACCTGTAAAACCATTCCTTTTTTTGCTTTTCTTTTTGTGCTTGTGTGTGTGTGTGTGGGGGGGGGGGTCTTGTTTTTGGCTCTCCAGTTCAACTGTAATCACTTTAATTTGCAGGTGAAATTGATTCACATTGGTTTATGTTTCCTAACTGGATAGATCAATTCCTTTAAGATTAACGATCGAGTAATTTTTTTGGAGCAGCGTACAGAAAGCTGTAGTTATTACAGAACTGATGCCAGCTGTAACATTATTTTCTTTTAATTCAACAGAACATAAACAGAATGCATTGCATAGCATGTACATCATTCTTCACTGTCTGAACAGTGGCACAGGCCAGTCTGGGTCAGACTGCACTTTTACTATAATATTTATATTCCTTCAAACCCAAGTGTGCAAACTGAGTCGCTTGCCAAAATCACATTAAGTAAACACAATCAGCTCGGTGTCATGCATGATATCCCAAACGGTCAGCTTTGGTGTGAGAGCCTCAGAGCTTAACCCTTCTGTAAATGAGACACTTGATGTTTAAAATAATAACAGCATTAGGATCTGAAAGCATTGCAAACAAGGCACAAGTTGCACCTATGCGGTTTCAAGTTTCACGATAAAGGCACACACCACTGTTACACTGACTTTGATAGCAATCTTTGGTAATACTGCACTCCTGTGCTGTGGCTGTAACGCCTGCAGCAAAAAAACAAAACACAATTGGAAAAAAAAATATATATGTATATCAAATCCATATAAAAGTGAAAAAGAACAAAATAGAAAAGACCAGTACAGTGAATCAACGTGTCAAAAGAATCATCACCCAGTCCAATGATTTACTGACTCACGCTTACATTCATCTTCTCTCACGTACCGCTGCAACCTAACATGTACTTTTCTCCATCCCAGTTCCAAAATGAATATTAGTGCAGATTGCATCTGAACACCAAGCACGCTGCACCTCCCCATGTGAACAGGCCTCATAATAATACATACAACTTTAGAAATCGCCCTACTTCCTTTGAAGTGAACAATTACAAGCACAGAAATACAAGATTAAAAAAAAAAAAACTCCAAAGTGGGGGGGGGGGCGGGGGGCGGGAGAGACAGGTGCTCAAAACTAAAGTTCAAAAAGTGCATTTACTTTATGATTGTAATTTCAGAAACCACATTAAACTAAGATTGAACTCTAGCAGTTAAGTATTTCCCTACCCCCCTTTCCTTCACACATAGCCCGATTTCCTCGACATCGCCATTGCTCTTCGTCACGTCCACTGGCTTTCCACGGTTAACCCACCCCGGGGCCCCTCAGTGCTCACTCAAAAGAAACCCGATTGCATAATTGTCCCGCTGCCTCAGCACTCTCCAGTCTCTTCGCAACTAAAATACATCCAAGAATCGTGATGTTAAAGAAAACAATATGTACAGCAACAGTATGTACAGTCCGATCATCAGGATTCAGGTGGTTTGCGTGCAGGAGGGATCAGAAGTTGAAAAGATTGATAAAGTCTTGAGGGGAGAGGGCCATGGTGCAGCTTTCTGGGTTGTTGGCCGTGCAGGGGTGGTTTATGTCCTGAAATTTGAAAACACACACATACAATAAACAATTTAAAATGACTTGGGTTTTTTTTTTTTCCCCCTCTTCTAGTTTCAACATTTAAAAGCTGCTTTACCGACAGGAACATTTTGGTTTTACATCCACACTGATAAAGCACAAAGTGAAAGAATGACGCATACGTACCTTCCAGAAAAGGATGTGGCAGTGCGTGCAGAAGTGCAGGGTGTCACTGTATTGCTCTCTGTGAGGATAGCAGCGGCTCAGCTTAAAGTACATTTTTTTCCACTCCAGATGGCCTTTATCTGACATCATCAGGCGCTTCCGGATCTAAAATACAAGAAAGCAGACTTAAAATTTTACCCAAAAGATAAGAGAAAATATACTAAATCTAAACTCCATCATGTAAAGTTTCAATGTAAACTACTTTAACCTGTAGGTGAGAATCCCTCACTCACTTATCAAATGCATGCCTTTGAGCATGGTGCTGCGTTACTGCAGTGTCAGCATGCACACTGGCCTCCCATTTTGCAGCCTAGTTTATCACAGATGCTATAAAGGTCATCTGAACCTTCCATGTACACAAGTATTTGCATTCACTTAAATTTCTACATGCCTGTCTGTCTGTGAAGTGGTACTGGCAGAGTTTCTTCCACAGCAGCCGGTCCTCAGTGAGGGTCCCCAGCTCTGGACACACTTGGCCCAGGCTGACCAGGTCTCTGCCATCAGAGAGACGCTGCATGATGTTCAGCTGCAGACTGGCAGGCAGGTCAATCAGAGTCATGCCTGTATTTGTGGGCTGAAAGAGAGAGACGACAGAAGAAGAAGAAAACATTAATATAATGGAAATTTGCACTTCAGAGCCCCTCTTGAGCTCTGGATTGTGGGCAGATGCTTACCCTGTTGATCTGGATATTGTCCAGCTGCTGCTGCCACTGCAGGATGTTCTCCATGCGGTGTACCCAGGTGTTGATGTTCCCCACCAGCACAGATTTGCCCATGTCCTGAACAAGTCCACACAGTGATACGTACAGGGTCTGCAGCAGCTCTTTGATGGGGCGGACATTCTGCTGGTCATTGAGGACTGTGGAGTTGGTCAACAACATTGATTGATTATAACAAAGATGATCTAAAGTGAGGTTTCAAACGGCAGCTGGGATTACAAGGCAAGTTGATAGTGACTCATAAAACAAACAAACAAAAAAAAAGATATTAAACTAAATATTTGGGAGTGATGGAATGGCCCATTTGAACTTCTATTTGGCAAAACTGCTTCATAATGCTACCTAAACAACCTGAATCTCTGTTTAGCAGAAGGAACATTTAGTTTACACTGTGACTTGCACTCGGGTCTGGTGACTGTCAGTGTTTTTCCCTGCGCTATTAAATCACTGAACTCGATCCTCAGCCTTGTACAGATGCTATGAAGGCTCATTTCATCATATATTGGTGCAAACAAGAGAGAGCAGGAAAGCGTCACCCTCGCTATACTTGCATTATCTCTGTTTATACCTTTCAGAAGGAAAGATAAGAGTCAGCTACGCTGTGTGCTCGACCCGAGGGGGGAAAAAAAAAAAAAAACTAAATAGACTGAGGGGCAAATATTTAAAAGGAAAAAAAACAAAACAAAAAAAACCAGACCACATGATAAAAAGCGTCTGACACACAAAAGACTGGAACGAGGAGGCAGGAGAAGGGTGTCGAAGCTCACCTTTCTGTACCACTCTTTCCAGGATATTCATGTAGTTCTTCTGCGCCACTCCGCTGAGTGAGGGGAGCTGGGACTTGGCAATAAGCTCAAGGAGCTGGAGCAAAAGGGGAGAAAAAAAAAAAAAAAAAGGGGGAGAGAGAAAGAAACAACATAAATTTCACCCCGTCTGCAAGCGAGACACTCTGTTCCACTGCTGCATTTTTTAAACGTTTGTTATGCTGCATTCTTACAGAGCCACTTGGTCCTAACAATAATTGATATCTCGAACAACTTTGGAGATGTTCCAAGTGGTCGTTACTCTCAAGTGAAGCTGTGAACATCTAACAGCATTCTTGGCTTTTTTAGGGGGAAGAAACTACTCGAAAAGGTGTTGGACAAGAGCCCAGGCTGTCAACAAGGTCACCCCCCCTCCCCTCCCACAAACAAGCTTTTAATCATTTGACTCCTGATTTTCCTGTCATGTGAATTAGCCGAATCATTTGACAGGATGTGTGCGACTATGTAAGCACGCTCGCATGTGTACGAATGTCTGCGTAGCCGTTGCTGTTGGCTGGCGGACAAACAGCGGGTCCCAGCAGGGCGGCATGTCTGGCATGTAACAGATGCTGTGACATCACGGAGAGAAACTCATGGGGTCATTTTGACCACAGCGTGACCTTTTTCGTTATATCAGCATACTTACTTTCTGGTAAACTGGGATCGACACCGCCACGCATTAAAAAACATAAACTGCGACTACTGTCGGTAAGCAACCAACCAAATCCTGTATGAAAACGGCGCTGAGTTTGGGGGTCTTAATAATGCTCAGTTTTGAACTAAATTACCTTTTTCCTTCATCTTCAAACTCCCTGTCAGCTTTGCCATTTTTAAGCTTCTTCACTCCCTCCCCTCCATTCTTTCCAGCTCCATTCCTAAAACCTAATCCCATGCCCTTCTTTTAGCAGCTCATCAAGTGTTCCTCACTTTGCAGAGCAGCCGGGCAGAACAATATGCGTTTCCCTATCTACTTTTAGCTCCTGCAGTTCACTAAACTGCACTTTATGCTTTGGCGTGCAGCTCACACTTTTCCACAAACACGCCGACAGAATTAGAAGCGCCGCATCCTTTTGTTATTATATGCCAGCTCCGCATTAATGCCGATTTTAAAGTTACAGATGGCTCGTCCTTGAAATAACCTATGTTCACTGCCTGTGAAGAAAAATAAATAAATAAAAAATAGAGGACCACTTGTCTCTTCATGGAAGAATCCGATCTGTGTAACTGAGACAGGGTTAAATGAACCCGCAAATGCCATCAGACACAACCAGTGAAGAGCAGTGACCTAGGACACCGTGTCCAGACTAGGCGCTAGTGTTTCACAGCCATATTGTTCTTTGGGCTTACCACACTACACTGCACTCGTTAACTGGAACCTGCGCTAAAAGGTCAATCCCAAACTCCAACACAGATGTTAGCAAATGGCCAACTATCTGTGGAAAATCTTACTCTTAACACTTGTGGATTACCAGGTTCTTTTGTTTTCAGATTCCTCTGGAAGATTAGATATTTATGGGTTTGATACGGTATGAAACCCGATCCCCTGCAATCTCGCTGTTCTACCAAAAGAAAGTTTGTTTGTGTCGTCCTGAAGAAGCCTACAACTCATCCAGATGGTGCTTTACGTAAGAAAGAGACAGACAATTAAAAAAAAAAAAAAAAAAAAGATAGCTGTGACATTGGATGAGTGAGGAGGACACATAAGGAGGGTGTTTAACCTGGCAGAGGCCACTGTATCTATGCGTGTGTGTTTGCTGAGTGGTCTGAATCACCTGACAACCACCGGATTTGGTTTCATAAAACCCCTGTCGGGTGGTCGCACCTCACTGCACAGCTGTCACACCCCCACTTCTCTCTCTCTCTCTCTCTCTCACACACACACACACACACACACACTTCAGCTCACATGTGAGCACATGTGGGAGAGCCGGTGTTCAGTTCAGTGAGGAAGAAGCTCTAAATTCAACTAGATGACGGTATGCGAGCTATGTGAGCATCGCTGTTATGTTGGTCTCTCTGTCAGGAATACCTACCAAGTCGAATCTGATGAAACTTGGTGCAGATGTGGATGACTTCCCTTAAAAGTGGGAAACAGGGTGCTGACCTTGGTGGAGGACGTACTGTGAGCAACCTTCCGGTTTCCTACTGATATCCCATAATGCTACTGATACTAATATCTCCCAAGTGGGCATCTGGCGTTCCTTGAATAAATTCTCTATGCACTGTGAGAAGTTTAAGATCACTACATGAGCCATTTGTTTTACACTTAAACATTGTGTCAGTCTTAATCCCATGGGATACCAACATGCTTTGGCAATCATATTACAAAACAAAAAAAAAAGACACACTCTGTCCCTACTTCAAACACACACTCCCCAGGTCCCTATCACCACCACTGAGGGACTCTTGTCTGCAGAGTATTGATAAGAACCAGGCAGAGGCATACACACACACCCTCTTAACCTTAAGCCTTTCTCTGCCACGGACAAACACAGCTCCCATTAACAACCACGGAGAAAGACAAACAGAAAGAGATGGCACAAACTAAGAAGAAAGGAAAGAAACGAGAACTCACTCTGACAACGTAATTAAATCTCCTTGTGTCCTTGATGGCGCTGCAGAAATCTAAGCGGTTGAAGGCCTCTCCCAGTGTACAATATCCGTGGCGCTGGGAGAATTTAATTATCAGGGTATTAGATTGCAATCCTCGGCAGGAGTATAGCGTTTTCTCAGCATGTTTACATTAGCAATGATGATACGAAAAGTTGATGTGAAACGGAATTAGTTGGTTTGTTACCTCCTTGGTGCTTCCTTTATGAACATAAATCCATTTCTCCCGGTGGAAATCTGTAAGAAAGCACAGTGTTTATATTAGTGGCCTGCCCTCATTAAGCAGCTTATAAGCGTTGTGACAAATGTATACAGCACAAATAAGATTTCAGCACTGCTATAGTTATTGGAATAGAGTTTTATGAAATGCAGGGAAATGAATAAACAGTATCATTAGGAGGTGTTAACATCCCTTGAAGTTTCTCCTGTTTATATTACCTAGCCTGAATTTAACTTTGATGGATTTCTACATGATTAATGACCCCCCTCCCCCCACAAACACGCATAAAAAGCAAAATATTTTGCTTCCTCTTTTTATAGGGACTCACATGGGACCTTTGTGTTGTTGTTCATTAGATCTTTTTTCCTCTTCTTGGCAGCCATGTCATAGCTGAGAGAGAGCAGCAGGTTCTCCTTGTTGAAACTCTCCTCCTCCTCTTCGCAGAAGCTAGAAAGAAAAACAAAAAACAAAAGCACAGACATTTATTTTGCATTGCAAACCAGCTCTTCTCCCAACTTACACTAAACCTTTTCTTCTAAACAAAGGGCAACCTTGGGCCGTGTTTAAATGCCTGCAGCGCTTCTGGAAAGTCGACAGACTTTTGTTAATCCACTCACTTGTTGTGAGCTTATTAATAGCTCTGTGATCAGCTTAGGAAAGTAACAAAAGCAACCAGAAACACACAAAGACGCCGAGGTGAGTGAGAAAGACACGACATGAAGATGTAGGCCTACGGTTCTGTGAGTCAGCCTGCTTTTGTTTATAAAGCTGTTTGGACTTTTGAAGAAAGTTCACCCCCCTCTCCCCCCATCTCTCTCTCTCTAACCGGAGTGATGGCGCATTTAAATTCCCCAAAGTTCCTCAGAGACAGCGCCATTTCGTTTAGTGACCAACCTCTGCACGGAGACGTTGTTGTTTTTGTCGTCTGTTGTTGTCTTTTTCCACCCTTCTTCGGTTTTTACCCAACTTTGACCCGGCGACCTCCAGTCCTGTCCGAGAAAAGGCATCCTCAACTCGCTGATGCTAAAATAAATGAAGTTAATAAATGTGTGAGAAATATGAGGAAACGGCCCCTGCTCGAATTTATATGTGCGCTTGCTTCAGAGTACTCTGTTTTCCTCCCCGTGTTTCTACTGTTGACATTGCGCAGCTCTTCTTTATATTCTCCAAGTGAGAACCCGGAAACAGGCGAGCTCCGCCCGCTTTGGAAACTTCCCTGCAACACGTGGCTTTGTTTATCAACCTGAGCGTTGCAAAACCTCTCGGAGAGACGAGCAGAGGAGTCAACACTCCAAGTGTCATGGAAAAATAATGACAGAGGACACCAAGGAAATTCATTTCAAATGTCTTAACAGGATAGAGGCGTATTTTTTTAATGTGTAAAGGTTTGGGAGACTATTATGTAACTGCTTTTCTTTAATTTTGAAGTAGCTGCTTGTACTTAGTAGCTGTTTTGTGTCTCTTTGCACTTAATTGCAGTAGTGTGCTTGATTTTTTTTTTTTTTTTTTTAATTATGATACTGCTACTTTCCTGGCTGTGGTTGTAGTTCAGTAACAGGGAATGATCACTGTTATCATCAGCACTACTGTGTAAGCATAGTGAAGCCAGTCTGCAGCGTACCTGACTTTGCTGCCTCCTTGCTCAAATAACAGCATTTTTAATGCCTAATGCATTGATGTTGACAAAAACAGCTGGTGTTCAGGAAGTGGTCTGCTCTGCCTTATCAGCACTTGCTTTATGACATTGTAAATGTATAAAGGGGGAAATTACAACTCAATATCACAGCTAAGTGCTCTGACTAGGTATTATAAATAGACTGATTTCTCCCCTAGATTCTTCCAGGGTATTCGGCTACACTGTGGATTGTGAAGGAGTGTGTTTGCATATATGTGTGTGTGTGTGTGTGTGTGTGATTCAGGGGGCTTACCACTGTGTTGCAATTTTCTCAAAACAGCCCCAACTGATCCATGAAGACAGACCGAGGGTATTTTGTTGATTTTGGCCTGCGCTACAGAAGACAGCGTTTACAGGTCACTGGGTCGGATCCTATCAGCTTCATTAAACATGTGACATGTTTACATATTCATTTGTGTGACGCTTTTAGGATACACAAAAGTTTATGTCTATTGGTTTAGAGCTTTAATAGCTTTTCTCATGTCATGTCATCCTTGAGCCTTCATAGGCAATGACCAAGAAGTTCATTGAAAACAAACAAAAAGTGATAAAAGTGATTACTGAAGAAGTGTATTGTAAGGGTATTTTGCAATGCACACCTCGGTCTGGTCAACTTGTTAATTTAGCTGCAAATATAAATGGCAACTTCCTAAAAAAATGCTCCCACACAACAAACACTTCTCAGTAAACTGCTGCAATGGCAGCTGTGCATGTGTGTGTATCTATATCCATGTGAGTGAGTGCTTACACGGCTGTCATATATCACGATACACTATACAGTCAGGAAAAAACATGTCATCAGTGGCACATGGTTTTCCTCCAAGAAGCAGCAGGCCAGTGTTTCAGCTCATCTAGTGTTTGTGCTGGGACACATTCGGTCATGCAGACATGGCTCATGTGGTTTTTGTGCTGCAGATGGTTACAAACTACCCCTCGGTGCTAGAAATGTATTTCCGCCTCTTCTTCTATTTATTTCTCTGTCTTTTAGCAGAGTAGAAAAAAAAATCCATCTCAGATTAATAAGTATCACTCTCAGATTAATCCGTTCAAACATCTCTGCTTATTACAACTTCACGGCTGAAGCTTTTGATACGTGTGTGTGGCTTCACATCCTGATATATGCAAAAGGAGTGTGCACACACTCTGCGTGATACAGTGGAGGCACACCGGGCATATATTCTGACTAGCTGAATGTGTCTTGCAGAACTGTTCACATATTTGTGCAGAGGTAGTGCCACAGTTCCCCATATGGGTAGCCATAGAGAGTGTGTGAAAAGTGGAACTGAAAACCCTCAAATGTATTACTGTGTGAACTACAGGGGTATGCAGCAATGTTTGCGGTGTTGTGAGTCCCTCAAGTCTGGTTAAGTCTATTTGTAGAGTAGGCTAAATGACAGAATGACATGGAAAGTCCCAGCAAGTGCAGTTGGTTAGTGACTGACCAAGAAGGAAGCTCTGACCTAAGACCCCAAAGAGTCTGGGTGTATTTTATTCATGGAATGGCCAATAATGATAATAATAATGGTGAAACAGATGTATGCTCTGTTTTTATGTTGCACCAACCAGCAGCAAGATAAAATATTTTAGGTAGCCTTACAGAGCAATGTGTGTATATACACAATATGTGTGTGTGTGTTACATGAATGTCTATATTTTTATACTTATATCTGGCAGAGATGAAACATGACTTTCTCTGGCACCTTAGAAGAAGTTATGAAAGGTTGTCATCGAATGATCTTTCCTACTCTCACCTCTGTCCATCACGTCTGTTTTTGTTGCCGTGTTGTGACCAGACACGGCGGCTAGTCAGCCCCACCTCGAGCCTCCAAACACCTTAATCACAAACACACACGCACGCTCACATATGCACACAGTTACACAAACACATACACCTGTTGCTGCTCCTCTTGTATGGGTTTCATCACTCGGTCATATTCTCTGTTGTGAAACCCCCGCTCATGAGTTTCTCTCCAGGCCCCTCTCACATCTGCCAGCTTGCACGGAACCCGACAGGGCCACATGCCTCACGTGGTGGAACATTCGCCCTTCTTGTTTGTTTCTTAAAATAACATCAGATCACCTATAGTTTTTCCAGTCCTCCCCCACCTTGTCTCATCCACTCCACCCACTGTCCCCTGGACTCCATTTGTTGGCAGCAAACGACTGAAACATCTGACCCAGTGACTTTTGGTTTCAAAGAAATGCACCCTCTGGTCACATTATGTTTACGCCGTATGACAGACTGACATTACGCTGCAGATGCCACTGATGAATAAAATTATGTAATCCTGTTAACTGTTGCTTATACTTAAACTGAAGGATTGTTCTATAGGAAGCTGTCTGTGTCATTTCTGAATCCTGAAAAAAATCAGTGAACCAGCTGAGATTTTCAGACGGGACTTGCCTCAGTTCCTGCTGTCACAGGAGCAGCAATCATGCTCCTACTGGGTAATATTGCTGCATGCTCTTTGTAAAAGGATAACATTTCTTGGTTGCCTTCAGCATCTCCCTCTGTGTGGAGACCAGGAACCTGTCTGGACTTGTTGAGGTCCCGTTTGGTGAGTGCGAGAGGGTTCAAACAGACACATGATGAGACATACAGGACACAGCTCGGATTGCAATTCACTGTCAACTGACCGAGAGCTGCTGAGACACACTGTGGAGATGAAGAGAGACCACATGTGCAGACTGACATTTTATTTTCAAGCTTACAAAAACCAGTGGCTAAAACCAGGAAACATTTACACAGAGTACAAAAACATTGAACCTTAACATTAAAATGAATTATTTCAGCATTTAATACATTTATGCAAAACTATGCTGGGCGTCAGGTCCAAAACAGCGGAGAGTGGCTATGCTTTTGTTTTGATTTCAGCACCGCATGAACAGTTTATTGCTTTAATCACAAAATTTCCATCAGCATTTCCATGAAAGCAACAGATAATGATCCAAAGGTTTGCTGTTCACATCAGCAGTCTCAAGCCTGAGAGCCGCACAAAAAGCTTTGAATTGCACCAACCGGGACACAGCCCTCTTGATTTAAACATGACAGGTGAAATCTCCGGATTTAGAGCAGGCTGAAAATAGCACTCTCACCCATTGTGAAGTCAGACAGGTTAAGAACAGGCTGTGCAACAAGAGTCGTCTTCTTTAATATACGGAGTTAGGCATTAAATAAAAACATGGAACGTGACGGCATTTCGAGATTTCAGAGTTCTCGTGAATATTTGAATTAGTTGAGGTACGTTCATTTTCTGAACCATGTCATGTTTAAATACTTTAGTTTCACATTTAAAACATTAAAACATGGAAATGGCATTTGCTAAATACAAAATTAATGTAAAAAACAAAACAAAACAAAAAAAAACAATACTGACTGTCTAATTTATGATTTCGCCCATATCAGTCTCATGTCTGTGAGACACATGTGAGAGTCACAGAGCCATGATCGAACAGTTTATAAGGCAGACTCCCGTTAGTCGCCCATGCGTCTGTTTTTGGGTCGTAGCACTCAAAAGCGTCCGAATCTTCAATAATGTCGTGGCCATTGACGTAACGTCCGCCTGTGACGTACAGTTTGTTGTTGAGAACGGCGGCTGAATGGTGCATCCTCCTCTCCTTTAGGTTGGCACACTTGATGAACCGGTTGGCCTTGGTGTCGTACGCAATCATTCTCCTGGTGTATCCTGTGACAGAGAAGATATTTATATGGCAAAGTGAGCATGTGTAGCTTTGGTATATTTTGGCAATGAAATTATAAACCAATTCATCAAGGAATAAATTAATACTGGCTAATTTTGGCAGCAAAAAAAAAAAATCTCTTTGTTTTGTTACAGAGTACTTTTAAAAAATGTATTTTCCAAATGCACCATGTGTAAAAGTTTTATGAATAAAAAAGTTATTAAATATATCACATTCTGAAAGCAGATTCACTTCGGGCTGCGGTGCAGCTGCATATTATAACGTGCAGTTCATGTTTATTCTATCATTCTTAGACTTTTCACCTCCGATGATGTAGATTTTCTCATCCATAACCACGGCGGGAGCAGAAACATTCTTCACTGTTCTGTTTTCCATCTTAGACCACATGTTCCTGCCAATGTGGTACACCTACAGAGGTGCATCGGAGAAAGAAAAGAAGTGAATGAAAAGATGGAAATGGATGACAGAAATAACTGCAAACATGACCGGTGTAGTAATACCTGTATTATTCTGACAGGGTTGTGCATGGCATCCTCTCCTCCAAACATATAGATCCTCTGGTTAGTAGCAGCCACTGCAGGGTGTAGTACAGCCTGAGGCATTGGTGCCATCGACTCCCACAGGTTGAACATACTGTTGTACCTAATGATAGCATTGAGAGACTTGCTAAATCATGTTTTGCATTCTGTGTATACAGAATTTCTTGACTAAGGATGGCCCATCTCACCTTTCCACGTTGCCTGTCAGTTGCCTGTCAGGTCCAAGGCCACCCAGGGCAAAGATGAAGTGGAGGTAGGAGACACTCTGGTGGGCAAAGCGTGGCTCCAGCATTGGCTCTGCTGTCCGCCAGTGGTTGGTCTTCAGGGAAAGGGTGTAGACGGTCGTACTGACCTCGTTCTTTGTATTTGTGGTCAGGCCTCCGATGACATAGAGGACGCTGTGAAGGGCGACGTAAGAGGCTTTGTAAAGACGAACAGGCAGCTTAGCAAGCCACTGCCACATCTGGCTCCTCTCATCGAAGACAAGGGCCTCCCTTGAGGTCTGCTCGTTATTCTTCCTTCCTCCTACCACCACCAACATATCGTGATAGCTGTAGCGCCTTGGTGCAACCCAAAGATGTTTAAAGTCTGCTGCAGTATCTTCAATGCATTTTGCACTAACAGAGAACATGAGACGTCTCACAGATTCAATGAGTTCAGTACAGAGGGTGGAGGATTGGATCAGAGGATCATTGGCTATGAACTGGAAGAGGTAGGTGGGGTGGATATATCGAAGGCGAACCTTCTTGAAAAGGTCACTGATGGCACCACGCCTGGATAAAGGATCATGATGGATCCAAGCAACAAGTGTTTCAAAAACCTGCTCCTCCTCTGCACAGAGGGAGTCATCCTCCAGGTATCCCATGAGCTCAGGTAAGGAGAGCTCACACAGGTCCTCGGATGCTGAGACGTCGCGGAAGCTCGTCATGGCCATCTCCTTTGCCTTGTCTCTTAAACTTTTACAGTTCATGATGTCGGAAAGTCTTATCATGCTCAAACAGTTGTCTGGGCTAAGCTGCTTCTGAAGAAAACTTGAGCAGGCCTCAAAAAGGCGGCCATATTGCAACATGGATGCCGCCTGCATCAGCGGGAGCACGTCATCCATGCTGATACTGATGAGTCCTGTGTAAACATAGTCAATAATACTGCTCAGAATGGTTGATGTGATTCCCTTTAAGTCAATTTTGGTCTGCTGTCTCTCCATGAAGTTGTTGCAGAACATGGCTCTGAAGTAAGGGCTGCTGGACACCAGGACGTTACGGTGGCAGGGGATCTCTGTGTTTTCTGAGCACAGCAGCACATCTGTCAGGATGCTCTCCTGTCTCAGTCTGTTGAGTTGAAGGAGCAGGTTGGAGGACTGCTCTCTGTCTTTGTAATGGAAGACCTCAAGTGCTGGTTGATCCATGCTGAGAAAAGAATGTAGTCGCCTATTATCACATGCAACTTATTATTCAAGTCTTTCAGCAACATGATTGCTCACTCGCTCTGCTCGCTGGGAAGTAATGTTTATCAGCCATCTACCGCCAGAATACCAGCTTTATACTATTGTGTGATACAGGTTACCAAATTGGGATCAGATTTTTAGATTATCTAAGTCCATTCTGCTTGTTCGAATGAAAGAATGAATCAAGCAAAGTATTTACCTGCAAAATGCTCATGTTAACCTTTCCCTAAAACTCTGCTCTAAATGTCTAGTTTACAAGTTTGCAATCCTTTCAACTCATAAATGAAACATAATATTTGTTGTTGCATCGCTTTAGGCAATAGTCGGGCCATATTTAGCTTATTTAGCTTCACACAGATGCTCCGTGATGCCTACAGGATGACTGGGTGACCATTTTGGTGACTAAGAGACTAAGCAGATTTCTGAAGAAACACCCACAAAACTATTTTTGTTGCTGAGGCATCATGGGATAGATGAGGATTTTGTGTTTTTGTTGTGCGACAGCGTTTAAAGCCTTTAAAGTCGATTAGTGTAGCTGCATTTCATGTATTAAATATGAGTGCAAAGTGTGCAAAAACAATGCGCGTGCATAATAACAAACGCCAGCCTAACAGATGGTTGCACACACTGTTAAAAGCTAAGCAAAACAAACACTGTACGGCTTATTATGAATTAACGTTTATATCGAGTATGTTTGAGGCACTGTTAAGATCAGACATCACACAGAACAGATTCAGTACTCCTTGCAGCCTTACAGGAATGCAGTTCTTACCTGTTCTGATGATTCTTTCAAGGGTTGCTGGGGGTCCCACTGTGTTCAAAGAAAGTTCTCGGCATCAAATGTGATGTCTGAACATTTTCCTTCACTGTCTTCCTCTTTCTTCTAGCATTAAATCGGTGTGACCGTATGCTCCTCTCTCTTTGTAGGAGTGTATTGCGTACTGTTTGTTGTTATGGTGTCTTTCCACGAGGCCAGTGTGTACATTCCTCCCCTAAAAATAGAGCTTCTCTTTGGCAGCGCTGCTGCAGACACATGTGACATGTTATCGAGAGCTTTTTCAGAATCTGTCTGGATTTACCACAGAATCTGTTTTGTTATTCTTTCCTTGCCTCTTCTTCTGATATTATATTCATCCTCTATTTATTACACCCACACAAGACCTTTCCTTTCTTCTTTATAGCTCGCATTCCTACTCACTCCATCAGCTCTATCTCTGTCTGGCACATGATTGCAGCAGTAAAAATGGCACTGATACTTGATAACACTCATTTTGCTGGCTGCTCATTCTGCCGGCTGGCTCGTGGAACACATAGAGATATAAAAACAGGATTATGTTACAGCAGAAGCGACATAAACAGAGCAATATGAGGAGGTTTCAGCCGGATTCAAGAAAAAGGAACATGCATAACACTGTGGCCACAACATTACAAACAGTTCGCCACAAGTTCGGTGAAAATGTTTCCGATTTATGCAACATCAGCCAGAGGCTTGGGCTTAATGGATGAAAATGAGAGGTGTTTTATGTGTCATATATCCTTTATGCGTAAAGAAATATTCGAATTTAACTGTACGTCAGCAACAGATGCTTGCACTTCCTATCTTTGTGTGTTTTTAAGCTCATTTCCATCTAATTTTTTATGCTCTCTGAAACAGATAAAGCCCATACAGCAGCTTTCCTAGAGTACATCATTCAAGGTGGCAATAGGATTCCTTAAAGCTGGAGAAGAATCAAAGCTTGCTGGGTCTCTCTTAAATGTGGGCACTTAAAAAAAAAGGGCATTTTCAGTAGTCACAGTTACAGATGTGGCATGTTTTTTCTTGTTCGCAGGATTGTTTACAGAGCTTGACAAATTCAACATAAATATCTGCTTGAGATGCCAGATGTAGTTGGATGTGTAGGTTATACTGCAGAAAAACATCAGCAGTTCGCACCATAAAGCACTTGGGCTTGCTGGCCATCTACGTAGGCAGCTTGTCGTGTTGCTTGTGGGCAAATGCAAGCATATCACTGACACTGCTCGCACAGAAGAACTGGAAATGAAGGCAGACTGAAAACATCAAAAACTGAGGTCACAATAATCCCATGTGTGATACCACAGGATGAGGCTTCGCATTGCAAGCAGCAACAACTAAACAGCACCATCTAGTGGCTGAGCATTGGGTAAATGTGCAATTAATAAAAAAAAAAAACAACAACAACAAAACAAACAATTTCCTTTCTCATTAACGCCTAAAATTTTTTGTTTGTGCTTACAGGGTCCTCAGCGAATACACAATGAAGGCATCAGTTATATTCTAATAAACTAAATCGTTATTTATACCTGCTAATTGTATCATGCAACAAAATGTCAAAAATTCATATCTGCCACTACGCGCTCCTGTCAAAGGCAAAGCTTAACTCGTTTACCCGGGAGACTGCAGTGTCATTTTATCACCCACACTCTCATATTCAACACTGTGATTGCATCCTTTAAAGTTAAGCACATTGTCTGCTATTTCTATTCCGTCACCTTGACAAAAAGGACTCATTAACGTCTGCCTGCAGGCAACAAGTTATATTAAAAGTTAAGGCTTTGGCGCACACTTTGCAGCAGAGCATTTTCATACGGCAGCTTAACTGTTGCCACCCACTGCCCCGTGCCGTGTCTTCATATCACCAAATGATTATCTTTTCATAAGCACATCGTCTAATAGAGCTTATATACCTGGGGGATTTAGATCTCACAGATTAGTCCTGTGTTTGCGTAGGTGTGAGTGCGTGTCAGACAGCTCTCCTTGGTCAAATAAAAGTGACATGGACAGTTCCGGTCTTCACTTCATTTTGCGGCTCTCTGTTTCATGTAGTGCTACAGGTGATATTCTGTTTTCCACAAGAAAGCCCCCTCTTATTATATGTTTTCATTCTTAATCCAAAAACATTATGAGGAAGGTGGAAATTTAGGTTCTGTGAGCCTCAAGGGCTAAAGAAAACACTGGCTGTAAAAAGGGTAAAGGGGCGCGCTCATCCTTATACAAACTTAGATAATGATTCCCCTCAGTTTGTGTTTGCTCATTTAATGCCCTTTTTATTAAACCAGTGTGAAAGCGAATTCGATCTTTTGCATCAGTACTATCTGTGCTATTCTGTGGAAGAGTAAAAAAGAAAACCTAGTAGGACAAATCATACTTTCTGAGATTATTGTGCTCACTGGTACTTTATCATGCCCCACACAAAACCAACTGTCTGCTCCGTTTGAATCAATATCCCTCAGTTGTAAGTTTCTTCCAAAAATCTCTTGTTTTTGTTGTAATGAATTTCAGGCTTGGGCCCAAGTAAACCGGATTGTCACTCTGTCACGTCTGTTTAGATATCTGGCCTTTGGCGCTGGAGCACCGATTTTGCGCTTGACTAAGCTCACTGAGACGCTCGGCTCAAAACGCGCTCTGCTTCCTCAGCGGAGACAAAGATAGCTGGGTGAACCTGTGATTTATGCCACTCATTATTTCATGACATGATTCATGACTCACATTAAAATCATGAATTATTAGCGTACCTTCTAAAGCTCCATAAAAACACTTGTTGTATGAGGCGCGTTATCATTCAAGAACTTTATAATAACTGCCAGAGTTCACCTACTGATCACTGGGAACACGCTTTAACCCTGTGAGGGCTGAAGCGCCCTCGCCACCCTCAGCGTCTGTTTAGGAGAATAAAATATGGACTTTTGGAGGGGAAATTATAAATAGTTATGAAGTGTTTGTTAGAATACTCTTTTTGTTCCTTGAGACACTTGGAGAGCAATTTTCAAAAGCCAAAAAAAATCACTGATTCTTAGATTAAGGGTTGAAGGGGTTATTGATGATGATTTCATGACTTATTAATGAGGGGAAAATGACTACTCTGTGAGAATTGCTGCACAACGAGAGAAAATGTGACTTGTGTGTTGACACATAGGAACATAAATGTGTGTGTTCAGTATGTGAATCCCTTTAACATTTAGATTGCACTCTAGTTTACGAATGGTGGAAGAAACCACTGCGGAAAAGAACAGCGAAGCTGTGAATGGTGTCAAAATTTGGTTGGAAAATGTTGCTATGAGTCCAAGTAAAATGTTGCAAATGTAGATGGAGTATTGTGAAAATTCCGGAGTAGAAGACAGCACTAAAAAAATACTACCTCTGTTACTCATATTACTTTATTATGGGACTGTTAATTTGAAGAACACAGACCACACTCAGACCAGTAGAGTATCCACCAGGTGTCAGGCCAACGTTATGCAAATTTCAGAGTGGTTAGGGGGCTTTCGAGGCTAAACTCACAGGCAGTATGTCAACACAACAGATGCATAAACTGCTGAGATGAGAAATGGCCAGCATGACAGGCCATTTTCTACCAAAACAAATAAAGGTATGAGGCTGAATCCATTCAGTTATCTTGAAATGTTATTTTCTCGGCTGTAAACACGCGTTTATGGCGTGAACTTTAAAACATCCATTTGCTCTGACTCAAATAGCCAAAACAGTCGAAGCAGACAGTGGGAAAAGATTGGTAAGAGTCAATCTTCCATGGGGTATTACTCCCAGGTGCAAAGCGATACATGCCGAGCAACTCTGAGAGCAGTAATCTAGCTTTGATGGAGAGACATCTAGATGTAAATCAACAGTGTGAGGGGTAGAGACAGGAGACAGGGGTAGCCTACAGAGGAAAGGGGCGTGGGGAGGGGAGGGGAGGGGGGGGGCTGTAAAAATAGTGTGTGTTTCAGTACCTACACACAGGCTCAAGCAGGGATGAGGTCTTAAAGGGCTTACAGTTAGCTGCTTAAAATTCTTCTGATGTATCCAAAGCATGCAGGACATGTTATTTGGAAAGGAAAAATGTGAGGGCGGAGGGGCAAATACTTAGTGTTTACTCGCCGTGCCCTCTGCTGTAGCTCTCCCAAGGTTCCTCTCTTGTTGGTATGGCGGTCATTCAGTCACTGCCGCTGTGCAACAAGGCAAACACAGCCTCCTTTTTTTTTGTCTGCTCTGATAGAGTCAGCTAAACTGTGTGGGTTGGGTGTGTGGACGGCGGAGGGGCGTTCGTGGATCTGTGTGTGCCTTCATGTGTGCTATATGTTGCTACATGTGTGGGAGGGAGGGGTGTGTGTGTGTGTGTGTGTGTGTGTGTGTGTGTGTGTGTGTGTGTGTGTGTGTGTGTGTGTGTGTGTG
>JAVDPK010002593.1:37394-60387 GCA_034780415.1 Cichlasoma orientale
GTGTGTGTGTGTGTGTGTGTGTGTGTGTGTGTGTGTGTGTGTGTGTGTGTGTGTGTGTGTGTGCGTGCGTGCGTGCGCAGCAGATATTGATATTCCAGCAGCAGCAGAAGCTGGAGCCCCTGTCTTTAAAGTGTCAGACCTCAGCAGCCAGCCAGGTATACCTGAGGTACAGAAAAGAGAGGGGGCGAGCGAGGAAAGGGAGCAACAAGAGAAAGGGAGCGAGATAGAAATATATAAAGAAAGAGGAGCCATGAAAGACAGCAGAAATACAAAGGCAGAGGAGATGAAGAGAGACAGAGAGTAGAGAGCGTCACAGAGAGAGAGGAAAATAGTGAGAGGGGAGGGAGGGAAAGAACACTTTAGGTAGGTTTTCTGGAGGTGAAATTACTCAGATGTCTTTGAAGGCCTTGCTGACTGTCTTTTCCCTCTGTATTCTGGGCGGCATGCAGACAAACAGAGAAACAGATGGACACAGAGGGAGTGGTGGCTGCAGGGACAGGCAGGGAAAATGTCAGGTTTCAAAAACAGAGCAAATGAGCGTTTTTTTTTTTTATTAGGAGCACCGAGGGTCAACGAATGCATGATAACACAAAGAAAAAACACACAAAGACGCAATAAAGCACGGTCTACTTTCAAACAGACCCCCCAATTAAATGCTGCAACAGTCCTGCAGGGGTTTAATAGTGAGTCTATTCTGATCTTATCATTCTCACGCCGTGGTATTTTGTGTTCATCGCTGCCAGGTGATTCAGACAGAAAGTAAACACATTATTCCAAGCTGGTTCTTTTATTCATACATTACTCTGAGAGGTAAACAAAAGAGAAAAAGAACAAATAGCACCCATCCATGCAGAGGTGGTAATAAGTGTCAGATGAAATGAAGAATCCCGTCTTTGTCACGAGGATTAGTCTTTTTTTTTTAAAGCTGATCTATTTGTCTAATCTTTATTCTCGGGAATAGTAAAAAATAACTAGCTCATTTACAACCCTCACCTCATGCGCTTTGGATCACTCTTATTATCTCTTTCATTACTGCAAGTTATCTGCCAAACACCACGTAGTTGATACATTTACAAAGTAGCAAATGAACATAAAGGAGCCTCTCAAAATCCATCATCAGCTTACATTTCCTTGTCCAAATAAATGTTAAAACAGCTGGATCACCATATCAATGTCTTTACACGCCAATATTGTGTTCACAGCTTGTTTTGCTGCCCCCTAGTGGCCTAAATTTAAGTAAAGCTGGTTTTACCCCACTTTCCCAAAACAAAACAAAAAAAAATCAGTTCCCTCACGCTCTTCATTCTTTCACCTGCAAGCTGCTAACAGTAACCACCCACTCTCATCTGCAGCTGCTCACCCTGCAATTAAAAGATCAAGGGCCTTGCTCAAAGGGCTGCCGGTAACAGTAATGAGCTGAGGCCATACTTAGATGCTAAGTTTACTTTTATTAACACCCATTATGCTGAGCTCTCAGCTCAGGCCAGCAATTTCTCACTGATCTCACTCTGTTTCTCGTTATGCCCCACTCCATTTTCTCCTCCTCGCACCATCCATCATTTCCTTCAGGTTCTTCTTAGCTCCACCGCCTTATTATTTTTTGCACTGGAAACCTGTTACACCTCTCTTCCCCTCCCTCATTCCTCTCACACTCCTCATTCCTTCCTCCCCCTCATCGCCCTCCCTCGTGTTTCTAAACACCATCCAAATGAATGGAATGTCCCTTTCATGTAATGCAGCTCGGGGATGATGACTGTTCTGACCTTGTCTAATGCTGGCAGTGTTTTATCAAAGCACACCCATTTGGTGCCTGCGTATCGTTGCGCTTAAAAAGAACATCGGAGAGCTAATCTTCTAGACAGAGACTATCTGGACAGACATTCCAGTGAAAGAACGAAGCATAGGATGCCTCCTACTTGTGAAAGCACTGTTTAGACTTTATATCTATTCTGGACAAATGCATCTCTTCACTGGCATCACTGCATATTAATACAGCTACTAATACACTGGCTCAAGTAAGTGCGCCATCACTGAAATATAAACCTGACCCTGCATTCTGGTTTGTTCGAGATCAGCCTCAGGAGGTGTCCTCAACTTTGTTTTACTGAGTGCAGCTCAGTGAACTGTGTCAGTAGACATGCATTTGCAGTTTTTATTTTATCTGCACTCCTGTTTGTTTCCTCCTGACCCCCAAGTGTGTAACTGAGAGCTGAGAAACCGGGTTGTCTGGAAAACCTACAATTTGCCTGAGAATGTCTAAAGGGCTCACAGGGCTCAGCTGAATGACAGTTTTTCTCTAAATGAGCAGCATGTTGAGTTAACCCTGACTTTGACACGGCGCGCGCTCACAAAGAGAGGTTAAATAACTCACATGTTTGCATTGCTGTTGAGTTCAAAAACATATGTGCGAGGTTTTTCCAGCGAATTTCAAACTGAAGGGACATTCGCAGGTGTTGCTGAGCATCAGAAGGTTTTCGGTTTAAGATTTGTCATTTAAACATTTATGTGATGTCACAATTAGCTGTCGATTTGCATCTTTACTCTTTTTATTACAAATGATGTAGACAAGGTTTACCCTCAAATAGAAAACTTCAGCTGCACAGAAAAGCACATATCTAATCAGCCAATCACATGGGAGTAGCTTAATGCATTTAGGTATGTAGACATGGTCAAGATAACCTGCTGAAGTTTAAAATGAGCATCGCAATTTGAAAGAAAGTGTGATTTAAGTGACTCTGAATGTGGCGTGGTTGTTGGTGCCAGATGGACTCATCTGAGTATTTTTAGAAACTGCTCATCTACTGGGACTTTCTCACGCAGTGGCCCAATAAGAGAAAATATCCAGTGAGCGGCGGTTCTCTGGATCAAAAAGCCACTTGTTACAACCAACCAGCATCTCTGAATGAAAATCACATCGACGCTTGAAGCAGATGGGCTACAGTTAGCAGAAGGCCACACTGGGGGCCCCTCCTGTCAGCTAAGAACAGGAAACTGAGGCTACAATTCACAGGCTCGCCAAAACTGGACAAAAGAAAACTGGAAAAGCATCGTCTGGTCTGATGAGTCTCGATTTCAATTTCTGCATTCAGACGGTCGGTAGGGTCAGAATTTGGAATAAACAACATCAAAGCGTGGATCCATCCTGCCTTGTATCAACAGTTCAGACGGGTGGTGGGTGATTGGTGTGAAGGCTATTTTTTGGCACATTTCAGGCCCTTTAGTATCAACTGAGCATCATTTAAACACCACAGCCTACCTGAGTATTGTTGCTGACCATGTCCATCCTTTCATGACCACAGTGCTTCCAGCAGGGAAACGCACCATGTCCCAAATCTCAAACTGGTTTCTTGAACATGACACTGTACTCAAATAACCTCCACAGTCACCAGATCTCAATCCAACAGTGAGTGTACATCTGCTACACTTTTTTTTAAATAATAAACTTACATTTTCATAACTTTAGGGTCATACAGAAGCAAAAATAACGACAAAAGATTAATGGAAAAATTACAAGTTGATAAAAGTTGATCAAATATTTAAATCTTTGAACGCAAAGTGGGCAGATCTCGCTGAGCTGTTTTTAAAGGTTCAGCATTCTTCATTCTTCACACTACATACTTCTTGCTGAGTATTTCAAATATAATAAAACAAACTGATTTGAAAACTTACCACGACTCTGTACCGTGAAGATAAATATTGACTCTTCGGGCTGCACAGCCTGGAACTTGCTGGAGATGATTTATTAAAGACTGACACACCGAATGTGAGCGAAAAGCATGTTACAAAAACTCCGGGCATGGGTGAATTCAACAGGGTCAGTACGTGTCACCAAGGATCCAATTTTAACAAGTTTTCTAAGATTAGTGACTGATGAGATTTTTTGTTGTTGTTGTTGTTGCTGGAAATTGTGAATTTCTTTCTCTTGAGTTCAGTAAGACTTGAAAAATGAATAGAGAAAACTTTACTAATGAAATGTGTTCACGGATCAGAACAAATGCTTTCATACTCAATACCCAGAGAATGATGACATTTGTAAACCATGGAGCCTGTAATTAAAATGTAATTTTTGCAAATAATTATCTTTTGATGACATGAAAAAAAGTCATTAAGTTTGCTGAAATCATTTGGATTAAAACAATACTTCAACTGGGCAAATTAACTTTGGAGTTAATAATCCAAGGAAACCTTATATTAAAAAAAAAAACACCCAGAAACACTCAACAGTAAAATGAGGTCAAATCTATTGTTAGCAAGGTAGCAGAATCTCAAATATGAGCTGAAGATAGTATTTTATATATTTTTGTTTAATCATGTCTTTTTTAAAAAAGCAGAGCGCCCGATTGAAATTTTAGATGTTTTTTTTTTTTTTTTTTTTTTTTTTTTTGAGGCTGCTTTTTCCAGGACTTCAGGGAAAAGATGGGCAAGGAGTCGTGTCTGTAATTATTGTGAAGCTGTTGATCTCGGTATTGGTTTCTTTAAAAATGGATGAGCACTTGTCTGTGTAAAATACTGAGGATACAGAGCCTGAGGTAAGAGAGCTATCAGTGATCATATGCAGGACTTGAGCAACTGCTCCTTTTAAATAATGAGGTGGCAAAAACATCCGAAGGGTTGAAGGAAATTTTCGTGTCGTTGGACCATCTCGGTAACAATCTTTTAGGGAAGCACGTGAACCAAAATCTGGGAAAATACACATACATAACAAACATACATACGTGCACGCTCCTCCACTTATCCACTTGAGGGTTGTGGGGGGTACTTAGAGCTTATCTCGGCTGTCACGGGGCGGCAGGTGGGGTACACCCCGCACAGGTCTCCCATCTGTCACGGGGCTAACAGATATACACAGACACCCATTCACGTTCTGATTCACAGCTGGGGCCAATTTAGAATCCCCAGTTAATCTAACCCAGCTTGCAGTAATTAAAACAAATACTAGAAAAGTTATCACTGGCAGAAATACAGTCAGCAAACCTTATGGAATCAATATGCTGAGAGAAAGCCATTTGTCGGGTGTTTTTTGGGGGGGGCTTTTTGCCTCGCCTTCAAGTCTGATCATCCTGCTCAGATAAATATGTTTACTTGTAGATGCGGATGGACGAGAAAGTCGATGCCTTGAGTGAGGTAGTGGGAACAGTTGTTGGCCGGGTCCTGTAGAAAGTGTGCAGGTGTATACAGGGCAGCTCAGCTATATAAGGCAAATTTTTTCTATTCGAAATTATGTAAAATATACTTCAAATTGTGTGTTTTTATTGAAATTGAAGCATTTACCAAACATAAAGATAGACAGTGCTAGGAAGAAGAAATAATGGATTTTCTGGTGTTCTCCCTCCTGTATTAGGTGAGCATAAATACCCCCAATCATGTTATCGCAAGATGTCATTTAGATGACAAAAGACAAATTATGACTACTGCTATTTCAGGCTAATCAAAAAACAGAGCAACAGTGGTCTACGCTAACATCTCCTTAGTTAAATATGAACAAATGTGAGCATTGGGGGGTGGGCATTATTAAAAACAATCAGTCAATCAGATAACAGCTCAAACTGTCACTGCACTGCTACCAGCCCTTAGCCATCTGCATGTCTGCAGAGCCCCTGATATTGAATAAGGACATGCCACAGTCACAGAAAATAGTTAGGCTTTAATATGCAGCAGCAGCAGAAACTTTTCTTTCCCCCGAAGGCATTAGATTTGAGTTTGCCACATCCCGTAGTTCAATAGTGTGGTCTAAATGGAAACAGAGATGAGAAGAGGCTTTTTATTTAATTCGAGAGAAAGTTTCGCAGGGCGAAGCAGACCAGCACACTTTTACGGTCAAGGTCTATTTTAGCACTTCTTCTTTCCTCATACATCAACTTTCACTGAATCCTGAACAGGTTTTAATTCACTTGGGTGGCCGTGTCCCCAAATCCAGCCAAACTCCAAACTGTGATTTCACTTGGTAAACCTGCAGTCAGAGAGCAGCTAAGGACAAAATAAAGAAGAGCCTTGAACATGGCCGGTTATCATTAAACTTTATTCAGGTGTTGGTTCAAGGACACAGTTCCAGCGCGATCATGTAAGTCTGTTTTTTTTCCGCACTTTGCCAAACACGAATCTTGGTTGTAAAAAACAGTTTTCCTCATGATTTCTCAGTCATCAGCCCAAACTGCACTGAGCAAAAAAAGAAATAAAAAAAAATTTTAAGGAACACTTTTTAATCAGAGTACAGCATCAAGTCGATTAAACTTCTGGGATATTGATCTGGTCAGTTAAGTAGCAGAGGGGGTTGTTAATCAGTTTCAGCTGCTTTGGTGTTAATGAAATTAACAACTGGTGCACTAGAGGGGCAACAATGAGACACGGTCATTTCCTCCCTCCTCCCTCCTGTCTCCCACGCAGTCTCAAGAGGGTGGAGGAGATTCCAGGAGACAGGCAGTTTCTCCAGGAGAGCTGGACACGGCCATAGAAGGTCCTCAACCTATCACCAGGACCAGTATCTGCTCCAGAATGAGCACTGCCAGAGCTACAAAATGATCTCCAGCAAGCCACTGGTGTGAAAGTCTCTGACCAAACAATCAGAAACAGACTTCATGATTGTGGCCTGAGTGCCCGACGTCCTCCAGTGAACCCTGTGCTCACTGCCTGGCACCATGGAGCTTCACTGATGTTTGCCATAAAATACCAGATTTGGCAGGTCCACCACTGCTGCCCTGTGCTTTTCACAGATGAGAGCAGGTTCACCCAGAGCACATGAGACAGATGTAAAAAGGTCTGGAGAGGCTGTGGAGAAGATTATGTTGCCTGTTACCTCATTCAGGATGACCAGTTTGGTGGTGGGTCAGTGATGGTCTGGGGAGGCATATCCATGGAGGGACACACAGACCGCTATAGGCTAGGCACAGGCACCCTGATTACCCATTAGGTATGAAATTCGTGGACCCATTGTCAGACCCTACGCTGGTGCACAACAATGCCCGCCTTCATGTGGCGAGAGTATGCAGGCAGTTCCTGGAGGATGAAGGAATTGATATCGCTGACTGGCCCCCACACTCACCTGAGCTAAATCCAAGAGAACACATTATGTTTCGGTCCATCCGACACCACCAGTTTGCACCTCAGACTGTGCAGGAGCTCAGTGATGCGCGGATTCAGATCTGGGAGGAGATCCCCCAGCACACTCTCCATCGTCTCATTAGGAGCATGCCCCAATGTTGTTAGGCATGGATACAAGCACACGGGGGCCATTCAAACTACTGAGTACCATTTTGAGATGCTGCAATGAAATTTCAGCAAAATGGACTAGCCTGCTGCATCATTTTTTCACTTTGATTTTCAGGGTGTCTTTGAATTCAGCCCTCTGTAGGTTGATAATTTTCATTTCCATCAAATGATGGGGCATCCTTTCATTCCTAACACATTACCCAGTCCATATCAGCATAGATATCCAGCATGATCTTTCCCCACTGTTCCTTTAATTTTGGGGCAATATATCACAAGTGGCACAAAACAAATTAACCGTCCAGTTAAATAAAAAACTAAATTAAACTGACATGTTTTACATGTTGTCCAGTATAGAATACAGAATAAAAATGTAATGGACCTCTTGGAGTTAACCCCTCTATCTGGTGAGATCTCACCATTTTGGTGTGCAATGAAAATGGGTAGTCTCAGTGGACCGTTTCAGAGTACGATGACCTGAGTGTCTGGAGGTTTTACTTCTCTCAGAGGCTCAAGGACAGTCTATCGGCTCCCTGATAGCGCAGAGACACTGCGTATCCGTATCTGTAGAGCTCACGTAGGACGGCAAATATGAAACTCTATGTGAAATTAGAACTTCAGAAAAGGATGACCATGCCTGCTGTAACACGTGTTCACCCACAGAAGATTTTCTTTATGGTACAATCTAGTGTTTAGTAGTTAATTTTTAAGACGGGATGAAGGAAAAACAAAAATTCACTGATAGCCCACTCAGTTTACAACACTTGTCATTTCAAGGGATTTTATGTTATGCAGTAAACACCCTAAAACCAAACAGAGAAAAGCAGCGAGACCCTTTGAGAAAGCACTTGGAAAGAAAAGGAAGGAAAAAACTTCCCCTTTAACAGAAAGAAACAGTCGGCAGGGAGCAGGCTCAGTGAGGGTGGCCATCTGCCACAACCACTTGGGAAGAGGGAAAAGAGAAGAGTGGAAAGAAGAGCATGGAGAGGCAACAAAGAACCTACAATTTAACATGAACTCTCAGACAGCTGCTGGTGGCAGTAACCATTGATCAGGAACATGCAGGTCATGAGCTAGAGATACCTACAGAAAGGTACGGGGAGAGAGAGGACAGAGAGGACAAAGCACAGACTGCTGAGGGAGAGAAGACACAAACATAACAGGGACTCATAATGGGGGGGGGGGGGTCTCCCAGCAGCCTGAGCATACAGCAGCGTAAGTAAGCAATGGTGCTCGATCCAGACTTTTATTTACAGTCTATGATCCAGGCTGAAATATAAGCTTTATCAAAAAGGAAAGATTAAAGACAGCAGAAAAGAGTGTCTGCTTTCTGAAACCAAATCTGAGAGCCGTTTCCTCAGATGAGCAGCCTGATTGCTGAAGACTCTGTCTCCTATTGTACTTCTAGAAACTCTCAGAGCCCCGAGAAAGCCTGCACTCAGAGAGAGCTGATACATTCGGATAATATGGCACCACTAAAGTCGTTCAGATATTCTAGAATTTGGTCACTTTGTGAGGATTCAAAGCCGGAGGAGGAAAGTTACTATGGAAAATGATCATTTCTCATTTTCTATTATTAAATAAATACACGATTGGACATAAAAAGTTGTTGTTGTTTATTTCAATCCAGCCAATAAAAGTGTTCCCAGTCTAAAACACGCCTACATTTTGAAGCCCAGAATAGAAAAACCAGCAGAATCAAGACTGAAGACCATTGATCCGAGCACTTACCGACTCTTCCCCTCAGTGTCTTCTCTCTCCTTCCTTTCTCACAACCTGTAATCCACCGATCAGTTGTCCAGGCAACTGCACTGGCCACTGCTCCAGCACGTGCACAGTGATGCCAGGTCAGGATGAAAGTACCTTGAGGGTGCAATGCAAATCACCCTTTGCACCCTATTGAAGACTAGCATAGAAATCCAGGCAGTAAACCTGCCCTCGGGGTTTGTGGTGCAACGCCTCTGTGTGTTATTAGTGCTCTGGTGTGAAAGCTCTCAGTCACTCACATAAATAAATTAAAGCAGTTCCAGGCCTGACATTTCTTTCACATAAAAACTCATTTCGGTGAAGTGGTTACAGACTAAGTGTATGAATTATTTTTGCTGATTTGCTCAGAATAATTTAAAAACAAAGGGTAAAATAATTTCTTTTTTAATGGGCTGAAGCCACCTAACTTCACGACCTTACAAGTCACATGTTCGCTGTTTCGAAAGCCAGCAAAGTTATTCAGGGATTTGCAATGTTGGTATTCATCACCTGCTAAAATAATGTACAAAGAGCACTGGAGGAGCACGTCACCATGTTGGAATTTGAAAAGTTGAGTGTGTGTGTGTGTGCACGTGTACACACTGAGTTCGCACTGTGACTCCGCAATCATGTGCCGTATGAATAGAAATACCGCATATTGTCCTGTCCCTACATGGCATCAACAATGCTCATCTGGCTCCCTGTTGTTGAGGAATTAGCTCACAACCTTACGCACTGCAGCTTTCAAGCTCTTCCATAATCTCTCCTGCAAACTTTGTGTGAACTCCGGTGCACATAATACCTTTATGCGAGAGTCAACAGCGTGTGGAGCAAATAGATATTCTGAAGCGTTTTTTTGTGACAAAAACTAACAAGTAAATCCTCAGAATTCAGGAGTATTTCTTTCCATGCGTGATTTTCTGCCAGAATGCTGCATTCCAAATTCTGACCAGTAATACTATAGCCTCTCTGAGATCATCTTAAATTAATATATGAATGCGGGAAATCAAGACAACATATGGACTAGTCACTTACACAGAGGCACCTCTCTGACGGTCCTGCAATGGGAAGTGCAGACATAAAGAGGTATTGGAAATACACGTCTGATTCCTTTTAAATATAGGTTTGATGTGAATGAAAATGACACAGTGTAGTCAATTTGGTCACTTTGGCAATGGCACCGACCTTGTACTGTGACAACAGAAAACGAAAGGGTTCTTTTCCTACTGGGCTTCCACTTTCCTGTGTCAATTTCTCTCCCCGTCGTTTTCTCTCATCCTCTCTGTGTGCCAGCCTCTCCTCATATCCCGCGTCTGTTTTAAGCATCCGTTTCTCCGTCTGAATCCTCTCCGACTGCGATCGTAACGACGGCTGCTTTTGGTTCTCAAACAAAAACAGATGCGCGGTGCTTGATGGAAATTATGAACTCTTGTCAACAAACACCGAGTATGTTCCATTTTCCACTCGTGGGTGGTTAGAGTACATTTCTCTCCAAAAAGAAAAGTGACTAAAAAGGAAACAAAAAAAAAAATCTGTCATACGGCAAGGACTGAATTGTAGTCTTGCAGTTAAATATAAAGGGGAGGCATAATTTGCCAATTTACTGTTCTGTGGAGCTGGGTTAGCAGATGAGCTCCATAAGTGTTTTTATCTGTGCGTGCGGGGGAATACATTGTGATGCTTAACTACAAGAAGAGAGTTTTTAATGGTTTGTCTGTACAACCCACGGTACGCACACATTAAAGAAACCTATAGGGCATCTTCTCTGTAGACGTGTAATTTAGTTTAACCATTACGGGGTTGCAAATGTGCCTCGTGTTACTTTGAAATGAACCTGATGAGTTCAGCTTCCTTGGCGACTTCGCTCAAGCCACAGTCTCCTCAGCCGAATGGGAGCTGACACCTGTATCAGGGTTCACACTCTTTGCAAACTTGACTCACACAGATTTAATTTGTGTCACTTGGTGAATACTTTTCCTCCGCGCTGTTCCATCGCTGTGTAGCAGACCTGTAAATACTCGTCCTGACCTCGAATAGCCCGACAGCCCCCGAGATAATCCTGAAGCTTCACAGAAGAGAGAAGAAACGGCGCAGAAAAAAATCCACCCGAAGAGAGTGACTCTTGGAAAATTCTCACTGACTTCTTGTTCTTATTTATCTTTGTGACAGCGGGTACAGAGAAGGGGATGACAGGGAGTGATGCGTTGGTCCTGCGTGTTAGGGAAAGGCTGTGATCATGGCTGGCTGCAGAGAGACAACAGTGACAGGAAGTGACGATGGGGCCTGAGACAAGAGCTGCGATGGTAATGCGTGTCACATTGATGAGGCCTCACGAAGAGAAGTCAGGAATGAGGTCAGCTACTTCCTACTTCCTGTCTCTCGGTGTCTTAGCTGGGGGCTCTAATTCCAATTTTCACTGCCATCATTAGTTTGGTCTTTCTCTGCCTCTTTAGTCGTCTTTTCATCCTCCCTAATCTGCCTCTCTTTCTGCTGGACTATTCTTTCCTCTACTCCTCGTTCTACAGTGGACACTATTCATCTGTCACTCCTGGCTATGTCTCTCTCGTTTCTTATTCTTTTCCAACTCTTTGTAATTCACAGCTATGCTCTGACTTTTTCTTGCAAAGGGAATGAAGGTAGGACTGTGCAAGATCCCTATAAGACCCCTTTAAAACCTAGGGCTAGACTGAATGAGCAGGACATTGCTAAACTTACCAGAAAGGCTGGGATTAAGTCATATTGGTTGTGTAAAAGAATAACTGTTGTATAACTGGTGAACAAGGCCCAGAGGTAAATGCTTTTATATACCACTTTCCTAGTCTTATTAAAGACTCAAATGGCTTTACGAGCCAAAGAAACTGACACTTTTAATTTATTTATAGACTGCTTTTACTATTGTATAACTAACCACTATTTATTCAACACCTGGACAACGTGACAAAAGGAGTCGGGGATCAAACCAACAACCACTTGACCACCTCAGCCACAACCACCCCAAGCATGTGTCCAGAGTGCTGTATGTCAGGTAATATTGGAGCGGGGAATACAGCCTGTTTCCTGTGATCCTTAAAAACTTCACTAGACTGTGAAAAAGGCCACAGAAGCTTCCATATATTTGGGCACTACAATGAGTTTACGTAAGACTAATATCACAGACAGAGATGCTCTGCGAGGACAGCCAGCATCATGTAGGCTAAATTTTTTTTCACTTTGTGTTGAGTTATAGAACGGCTCGTACCATCTTCATCTTTGTGTGTAATGCACTGCATGCAGGAAGTTAAAGTTCTTATTTTACTCAAAAAAAAAAAAAACTTTCAGGATTTTGCCTTTAACAGAATATTTTGTATAGTGTGTCAGGCCTATAACTGGGGATGGATAGAAGTAGACTGCATGTAGCCAACTGGGAGGATGCAATCTATTACAAAAAATAAGAAACTATAAATTTCTTTACATTTTTTTTTTAATTTAGAGGTTTACAAGTTTAAAATCATTACTTGATTACAGTTTGGTAAAATGGTGAATGAGCTGGTACTTGTATATTTTCTACTCTATTTTCATTTTCTTACTATAAGTCTCATTCACCCAAGCACCTTTTTCTATGACATTCATGCTCGTACCCCGATGGAAACATCGGGGAGCAGCTTGGAGTTCAGTATGTTGCCCAAGGATACTTTGGTGCACAGAGTACAGGAGCTAGGGATTGAACCACCAACCTTCCAGTTAGTAGATGACCTGCTCTATCGGATGAGCCACGGCCACTCAGGTTGATTACGTAGTTTAATTATGGTAAATAATACGGGTCATGTGTAGATGTTTATCACAGCAAACATATTTGATGCTGAATTTACTCTGTATGATAGTAAGGTACTTGCAGCCCTGTTGCCTCACAGCAAGAACATCCTGTGTTCAAAAGCACCAGCTGCCTGGGACCTTCCTGTATGGATTTTTCATGTCCTCTTTGTGCCTGCGTGGGTCTCTCTGTGTTAGCCTTGTGATAGACTGGCAACCTGTCCAAGGCGTATCGCTGACCTGTACCCCAGCACCCCCACAACCCGCAACTCTGGATAGATGGATGGATAGACGGCAGAGTTTCCAGGTAACCAGATGTGTATTAGTTTACTAAATGGTCATTTTTCCATAATGAGACTTTAATTCCACTTTATTAACAATAAAAGGCAAAGATTTTGAGTAAGCTCATGTGGATCTTTACACAGAAATTACACAGAATTTTTTTTTCCAAGGGATCACATTTTTAGCATTTAACAATCTTATGTTAATGTTGTTTATGTTCAGCTAAAGATCTGAAGTCTACACCTGTGCTCTTTCTCTGCATTAACACTCCTTTGTGCCAAGCGGGTGGCAGCCTGGGTGGGCGACACTGAGTTGTCCAAAATGTGTCTGCAGCCAACTGCTCCACTGAGCTGCACAGAGGAGCTTATAATGAAAGAAAATAGTGCTAATCATTACGCACACCCTCACCCTCCACCCTTCCCTTTCCTTTCTGCTCCTTCCCGCCTCCTTCCTCTCATTAAAAAAAAAAAAAAGTCCAGGACAGCAACCCTGAATACTGATGCATTGTTAAGCACCCTTAATTGAACTTGAGGATTCTTAATGTGCCATCATTCAAATGCTTAGCCTGTGTGCTCTCAGCTGCTTAGTCCGAATTTCCCTCTGTGCTGCATTTATCTCAGCCACCTCCAGTGCACGTCCATTCAGCTTTTGGTGGAAGGGCTCTGGCAGATTTGTAATGTGCAGGCACGGAGGAAAAGGACATTGACTCTTAATACAACAGAGGGAACAAAAGCCTGAGCTTGGAGCCAGCTGGGAGTTTCATCATCAGCCAGGGGAGAGAGAGAGAAAAAAGAGAGTGAGAGCGGGCATAGTGGGAAAGCAAACGAGACAGTGGGAAAGCGCACAAGAGTGGAAAAAAGTTATTGGACTAGATGGGGCTGGGTGACATCAATAGCATCCCAAGCAGGGCCACAAATTAGCCGGGCAAGAAGCAGCGCAGCATGGGATCCGACAGCTGGGGCCCCATGCGCAATGCCACTGGGGGATTAGCGGGGGCTCCGGGATCTGACACAGAGGGGATGAGCGTCATGGGCAGAATAAAGAGCAACGTGGGGATTAGAGAGCTTCCAGACACTCCACCAACACTCATGAAGGGCTTAAAGGGCTATAGATATCATTAATGAATGGACAGCGAGAGAGACTAAGAGAAAGAGAGAGGGGCTTGGGGGTGTTGTCTTTTTGATTTTATTCAGCCTCTACATTGCAGCTCTGATTTTTAATGATCAGACATTCCACATACATACATTAAAAGTGAATAAGGGGAGGGCCGGAGAGGCAAACTGCTCGTGTGTTCATCATTCAACTTAACACACGGCACACCAGTCAGAGATGGCCACCCTCTGACAGGGTATTGTATGTTCAGTTCATGCAACCCTCTGATGTTGGGCCTGAATTATTCATCTGAAAGTCGTGGTAAAAATGCCAAACATAGATTTGAATATCTGTACGCCTCTGTACGAGTGCGGTGGAAGAAAACAAGATTGTATTCATTGCGGCGTGCATGTGGGTGAGATGTAGGTATCAAATTCTGCATTCAGGTGCCGTGTATGGGGTGATTTGAGGGGCCACGAGGCTGCATGTTGTTTTATAAAAAGGAAATCACTGAATTTTCTCGTATAAACAGACCGTGCCTTCAGATAGGTACAGCTCCATGAGCGTGTCTGCACAATCACTGCAGGGATTTGACACCGAGATAACCTTTGTTCCAGCAAACTCACAACAACACCAAAGATGAGACAAACGTATGAAGCTAATATGATCTTGGGAAAATGCCACGCAGAACAGAAAGTTGGTAGAATATCAACATAATCTGTGAGCTTAAAAATACCCCCGTGCAGCCTTTTCCATGATAATGACATTGCCTCTGAGGAAAACAGGATATCTTGGACAGGAAGGCATTGGGAGATAAGTCAGCCTGTTGTTTAGGAACATGAAGTTATCATCCCCCCACCCCCCACCCCCCCACCTCCTCGGAGCTCTGTGTGCAGCACTAATGGAGTCTTTATCATGAAAGAGTTAACTACTTATCACTGGTTTGCTCCTAAGGATCAAGGCGCAACTGGATTTGCTGAAGGGGCAGAATGCACTTTGATGAACTTCAGTCAAAGTTTAAAGAGAGCATATTTGCATCCACAGTTAGGCCTGACTTTCTCATTTATAGTTACCTCCACTTGTGGACACTGGATGGGTATTTTTGCATAGAAAATGCAAGTCCATCACATAAATATCTTTGCCTGTCTCAGCGTGTGTCAGTCTATAGAGGTCATCAATTTGTCCTCGTCTGAGGATGAAAAAGCGATTGCTTATTTCCTTCCTGTCAGCATCTATGTCTCTTCAGCCTGCTCGGTAAGCCCAAATGATTCACATTCGAGTTGTTTTTTGAAATGAATTCCTGCCTCCCACTGCGCCTGAAACCATAACCCGCTCTCGCCTGCCTGCGAATGAGACGACAAACCTCGTCCTTGTGTACGGCATTCTACCATTGTCCTTAGAGATCCTCTGAGATCTCCAGGAAGGGTGTGTGGGTGTGCCCCTGCTTGGCTCTGAATGAACAAAGAGTGTATAATCAGTTGTAATATGTTTGAGGAACAAAGAACCTAATGCTGCGAGTGTGAAGTTGTATCAATTTACTGCACTTCTTGTACCCTGATTGATGTTACAAGGAAGAGCCTTGTTACAATTACTGTCCTTCTGTACTGTTGTTGCGGCTGAACTGCGCGTACCAGCGTTTGCAGTGACAGGCGCGTAGGAGAAAATTTACAAGGAGAAACTCTCGTAGGTGAAAACATTGCAATATAGCAATAAAACAGCATTGCGTAATTGCAATGACGGTAGCGTGGGCCATTTTTCAAAAAAAGTTTTGATTCGTAATAACAAGCTGAGGAAATTCGAACGCGGTTTAATTGCTTCTTTGTTGTTGACACACTTTGTTAAAAATGGAATCAGGAGTTTTGTTGACAATAAATCTCAAAGTCAGACCTTTAAAGGGAGGCATTAGGGTTGCTTCAGAGCAAACACTCAGGCTTGGGAAGGCAGTGGTGTAGTCATTACTGCCTCCCATTTTCACATTGAGATTTTAATCATCAGCTACAGTATTTCTGATTGATGTGTGTATGCGTCTGTGCGTGCGTGCGTGCGTGCGTGTGTGTGTGCTGGGGGGAATTGTGTGTACGCACATATATCTGTGCACATGGGGGGTTGTAATACATCTTTGTAATTAGTATATAATTATAAGGCAATAAAACTGCAGTACACATGGGAGGCTGATCCATCTCTGGGATACTGCAATTATCCTGGTAAGATGTGTTGCTGTGACAAATCTCCAAGAAGCAAAGTGCAGCTCCGCACTGTTCCGGTTAAAACAACGCGCAGCAACGCGGACTTAGTTCAGTTTTATGCCAATAAATGTGCGCAGAATGTATAAATATGTCAAGAGAGGAGAGCTGTATATCTTAATTGGACTGCTTTCGTGAAGCAAATGAGGCATTAGCGCAAAAAAATCTCCTCCACAAACATAAAATGATTTGTCTCCAGACCTGTTGCCTCTTCTTTCGCTAAGTTTTCTTTTTCCCCAACCCATGTCTAGACTGTGGGGTCCCAAGCAGTGAAATCCTGATGCACAATAACTCATCTTTGAGTTCTCCTCAGTCTGGTCAATGTGGCGATATGAGGCGGCCGCTGAGTGCGTCTAAATTGGCTTTACCTCTATTAGCTCCAACAGTGCCTCATTATCAGCAGCCAAGATCTAGCCTGCAGGGCCAAACCTCTGCTTCTCTGCCACCCACTAGCTCCATATCACACACACACACACACACACACATGCAATGAATTCACAGGTATGCACAAGTACACGCGCATAGGGATGCTCTCGCAGTCTTTCACACTCTGAGTCTAATACTTCCATTTCCATATCTTTGATTAAGCCAGCAGGATGTCCAGGTTGCCACTGAGCACATCTGCTTTCATAGCAGACACCCACAAAGGATGATGGGATGCTTATCAGCTGGAGAGAGAATAAGAAATCACAGTTCTTTCTATTGGTGGGCAGCTAGGATAACAGACGCAGCGAGGTTTTGTCACGACAACCTGAGAGTGGAAATGCAAAACAGGTCCTGTTGTGTAAAGAGAAATGTTTTAATTAGTTTAATATGGATGCGCGTCATCCCTGAGGGTGGTTAAAATATCAACAAGTTTATTAACTATGCACGCACGCATGCACGGTGCATGTGCAGAAAGCAAAGGTTACGTTTGCTTAAATTACACACACACACACACACATAAGTGCGCACGGTAAATGTCGCTTGGCGTGTAACCTTTTCTAACAATGTGCAGACCCTCTTTCCCTTCAGCATCTGCTGTCGCAGCCTGAACACAAGCATCATGCCTGCAAGTCATGCTGTCGTGGTCCTAAGGTTTTTGTTGTTTTGGATACTTTGTGAATGTATTTGAGTTTGTGTTTCTGTTGAGGTTTTATTTTTTTTTTCCAAGTGTTTGAAGTTTTGAATTTTTCTTCTGTTTTATTTCTTTGTCCTCCAGTGCTCCTTTGTCTCTGACTAAATGTTAATGTGAGCTCCTTGTCTCTCTGTTTAGTATATCTTTTCCTTACTTCCTCTTTTACTTTCGAGGTTTGTTTTTTCTCTCCTGTGTTAGCTTTGCTTCCTGTGTGTCCCCCCATGATTATCCTGAATGTCTTCACTTGTGCCTCGTTAGCCTGCTGTTGGTCATTTCCTAATCAGCCCTCTGTCTATAAATGCTTCAGTCTTTGTGATAATTCTTGGTTTTCGTGTTTTTGGATTATTGTTTGTTTTGTTGCCTTTTTTGCGCTTCTGTTTCCAGTCTACATTAAAGGATGACCTTTCTTTCTCTCTAAGTCCGCCTCCTGTGTCCTGCATTTGAATCCTACATCCTAAATAATATGTACTCCAAAAAAGGGATCATTGATTTATTAAATTGATAGCTTCCTCTTAGTTCACATGTTAATATCAAGAACATTCAAGAAGTTACAGATCGTAAATAATAAAGACGACTGCCTATTCTCTAGTACATGAAGTTACTACTTCATATACTGTGGAGGAATTTTGGCCCACTCTCCTTTAAAAACACAGCTTCAATTCACTGAGGTTTGCAGGGTTTTATTTATGCACGGCTCTCTTAAGGTCCCACCACAGCATTTCAATCAGGTCGAGGTCTGGATTTTGACTGGGCCATTGCAAAACCTTGAATCTTTTTCGTTTTTTCTGTTGTAGATTTGCTGCTATGCTTGGGTTCATTGTCCTGTTGCATGACTCAGTTTTGGCCGAGCTGTGGCCTCACATTTGTCTCTAGAATACTTTGGTGTACAAAACAGTTCACGGTGAGTGTGCAGTGCCCAGGTCCTGCGGCTGCAAAATCATCAGCTGTAATTGGTATGAGGTGTTTTCCACGTGAATAATCTTTTGCGCGGCAGAATGATGGACTTCAAATTGTTTGGAAATGGCCTCATAACCCTTCCCAGATTGATGGTTACCACCAGTTATACTTCCATAAGATCATTACTGATATTGCTCCTCCTTGGTACTGTGCTAACACACACCTGAATGCTCCAGACCAGCAAAGTGCCAAAACCTCTTCTTTTATAGAGGTGCTCACACTTGCTGATGATCAATTAATCAAGTGCATTCGATTAGCAGCACCTGGCTGCTAATTAACCTTTTAATTCCTCTGAAAGGGTGTACCTAGGTTTTGATACACTGCTTCTGCATTTTGGCTTCATTTCTGCTAAATAAATAATGACATGGTGTAATTTGTCATGTTTTAGTTCATCTGAGGTTGGATTTTAATCATTTTAAGACCCGGTAAATACCAGATTATTTGCATTATGTCCTGATATGTAAAACCTCAGAACTGACAGAGGGTAGCCTTTTGATTGTATGTTAGCATGAAAAATGGACACATAACTAACTCCGTATCAAGGCAACACAATTCCCGCTTTCAGTTTTTGTGTTGAGCTAATCCCCTGCTGGTTATAACTTAATATTTGGCGTACATGTAAGTAGTCTTGTCATCACTGTCTCTCATTCTGCAGAAACTCAAGGAAGCCACTGCACCCAACCAAGAAGTAGTCTCACACATTACTCTCGGTAAAACCACCAACTGCGTTTTTTACGCGCCTGCATTCTTGCTAATTAAGTAAATGAAATGTTACATGTTAGTGAGCTTTAGTAAATGATAGTAGGTGGATTTTATTACTGTTGTACGGAGCCATGCTGGTTGTTTACCTGTTTACAGCTAAGCTAAACTAAAGTGAGCATCTAGTTCCAACTCCAATTCATGCTAGACACAGTATTTAGCAAGAAAGTGAACAGGGACGCTATCTCCTCAAATGATAACTTTTTTTCTCTAACCCGCAGCTGATAACGATTGCGACTCTGTGCTCTGCTTTTAGCTATATTTACTCGACTGCTTCTTTCTCTGAGCCACCTCCAGCCGGTCTAAAGTTGGCAATTCATACAGCAGAATGAGGCACAGTTAGCACAAAAAGCAGATGCAGAGATGTCTGAGTCACAGACATCAGTCAACTGAAACTATGTAAAAAATAAAATGCTTGCTGAAGATAAGTAAATAAGGTGGAAGTAGAAAAAGTAAAGAAGGAAGAAGCAGGCAAAGAAGACGAATGAGTTTCCTTAAAAATTACAGAAAAGAAAAACTCTGATGAGCGCCTATGTTATCCATTGATGAAAAAGAGGTGTGGGATTATGCCTCTTGCTGCCAGGTGAAGCACACTCCACACACACAAAAAGTAATTTTTCCCAAACTGTGAGCTTCATGTCTGAAGAGACAGAACGAGCAGTGTCTCCACTCAATGCCAGGATTTTTTTTTTTTTTTAAGGGCTTAAAAAATGACCTTTAACATTTGCTTACCCACTTGGTATAAAGTCTGTGAAGCTAAAGATGTGGGGCAGGAAATCTTGTGATGACTCAGAGTAAGATGAATGTTGATAGCTATTGAATCAGCCTGCCATAAATAATTGAAGTGACAAACAGGCCAGAGCGCTTGAAGGCAACAACTCTCAGTCACATCTCAGTTCAAGTATGAGGGTTTAATAACCAGTGAGATTTCTGTTCCTTCACTCTCAGGTCATAACTCAAGGCCCCTATCCCTGTCTTTTATTCATTCCTTCATCACCATCCACAGAATGAGGTCAGCTTTATTGAAGGTTTCCTCGAGCCCTTTCCTGTTGTCCGCCTCTGCTTATATAAACCAGACAACCCCAGCTGAGCGGACACGGTGCCTCAAATGAGAATAGGGCTTGATTCCATTCTGAGGAGCTTCTCATCAGCTCCTGTTGTCCAAGAATTTCTAATCTACCTCTGGTCGGATCAAATCAAAGACATTGTTGTGTCTCACAAAGCTGTCTTTACGCATGATTGTGTGCCTCACTTTGCCTCTCTTACTTGCTGCTTTGTATTGTTTCCATGTTATTTCCTGTGAATCACCATAACTTCTTAGAACTGAACAATTTTATTTATTTTTTTTTAGCACAGCAGTTTCTCAGCTCAGGCTTTTAACGGAGGCTTTACCTTCACGTCCTGCTGCTCAATCCTACAAAACCATGTTTACCACGGAAAGTGAAAGAAACCACCAAAGGAAGGAAGAGGGACGTTGGCTGCCAGAGCGTCTGCGTGTGCGGTAGCACAAAAACTGAATTCAATTGTTCTGCAGCAGAAAAGTAGCAGCTGAAGCACAAACACTGTTAAACTAGGCTATGGGAATGCTGCTTTGATGAAAAAAAGAAAGGAGCGCAACCTCAGAAAACACCATGGAAGTGGGAGGGAATGGCCATTGTGTGGCTGAATAAACAATTCCCGCGTCGGGACGAGAAAGAATTACAGCGCAGCGCCAGTCTGAGATGGACAGCAAACACGGTGCAGTCCATGCCAAACTGGTGGGAGTCCCATATGAATAATTAACCCAACTCAAGTGGGTAGTGTGGTCTAAGTAAAGTTCATCATATAGAGAGAGAAGGAGGGGAAAAAAAGCTGTTTGAGTTGCAGCACTGTGGATCAATGATTAGTAATGAATGCAATGTAGTTAATTTTAGAGTTACAAGGGCTTTTGGAGTTTCATTATACTCTCTAATTCACATGGAAATGCCTCTCTGAAACATGATTCAGGTGAGTGGGCAGAGAGAGTGGCCTGACAACAAAACCCCACAGCACTCTGTTCCTGTCTATGGCAGATAGATGATTTTACAGGCAAGGAAATACATTCATACTCTTACAGTGAGGCGTTAAAATGACTCTTGTGCATGTCATTGCTGAAATGAAACACCCAGCATTGCACTGCTAATCAAATGCTAGAATAATCTTAATAATCTGTTTCACTATCATATCTTCGAAGCACACTCTTTTCCCCAGCAGCCACTCTAAACCCCATTCTTTAATGGTTAAAGAGGAAGCCGAGCTATTGGCAAGCCTTTGCATTTAAGAAGCCCTGTTAAAGCAGCAAAAAATCCAAGTGGCAGAAAACTGGCAATCTAATAAAGCCCCCGAGGTAAGATTCAAACTCGAAATAGTTCCGAACATAACCTGAAATTGTCAAATGTTCTCAAAGAATCCATATTTACACTACACAGTGTTTGTCCCACATGGATAACAATCTAGCCGTTGCTCGAGGCCACATCTAAAATACATTCCCACTTCCTGTAGGCTTGTCAGATATGATCTGATCTCCTCATAAGCACTCTCTTTTAAAGCTCAGACATATTTGCGTGTGGGAAGAAGTTCTTTTTTTTTTTTTTTTCTTGTAGATAACAACATTTTGTAAACACAGGGTGGGTTTGATTGGAGCTCTGGCTTGTCCCCAGCCTCTGTAACCTTGCCAGGTTTGCCAGAAGGATGTGGGCTTTCCTCCAACCCTCCAAAGGAAACACGACAGACTCATCGGCCAAAATGCAACATGAATGAGTCAACGTGTCAAACCGAAAAGCTTCCCCTGATTCCATTTCTTTTTTCTTTTTTTCTTTTTCTTTTTTTTTGGGGGGGGGGGGGGCGGCAGGATCTATACATATGTAAAACATTAAAAATGAAAGAGATCTGTGAAAGTGATATCACACCTCCTCCAGTCTGATTGTGCATCACACCATGACTCTTTTGAAAGTTCGATCAGCGATACAAAAGGCCTCGGTTTTACCATACACTGATTAAACTGAAGATGAACTGAATCATAGGCACCCTGCAGAGCTTTGGACCACAACAATTGATGGTATTGTGTAATGTAGCATAGCAGCATGTAAACCAAGGCAGTGAAGAAGACCATAAGCTGGTAAAACTATTTCAGACATTTTAAAATCAACTGCGTTTGACAAGAGAACTCCACGGGGCAGCTTCAAATTCGCACCAGCTGCACGGCACACAACTCGACTGACACCTAGCTTTTTCTTAACTGTGTGGTTTTCATTACACACCCTGCTCTGATAGCACACGATGCAGTTCATGTAGAGCGCGGTAAATCAAGTTGAATGTAATATATGATGTACGTGTAATTCAATTTCAGCTTTGTCACATATGATGAAAAATGCGAGTTAATAATCCCAATTACACAATTCCACTGGCAGCTGCTTTAACACTGTGTGCTTCAGAGCTGTGCTAAAAAAAAAAAAAATATGGCTGATTATCATAAATATGCAACACATAAACATACATAATTCGTATTTCATCACCGTGGCTGACCGCAGAGAATTGAGGAAATGCTAATGTGTCCGGTTGCTTTCCCATTCAGCACCGGTGCTGATGATTATCCCACCTTGGGTCCAGTGGGACCTTACCTGCACGAAAATGACTACAGCAGTGTGTTCATGCAAATATCAACAGAGGAAAAAGTAACTCATCTACTGACTGGCTATGATCACTGGTTTCCTCTGAAGCACAGAAAGTGTGTGTGTGTGTGGGGGGGGGGGGGGCAAGCTGTCTAGCATTTCAAAAACCCCCAGAG
>JAVDPK010002593.1:60436-82390 GCA_034780415.1 Cichlasoma orientale
CCCCCCCCCCCCCCCCCCCCAACCTGTCGAGCATTTCAAACAGCCCCAGAGTCTGCTGTAATTTCCGTTGCAGCCTCTGTGTGTGAACATACTGCAAAGTGTTTCAGTCATTGTTTGACATCGGCATCTCAACTTATGCATCCTCGCTTTTCCCAATTTATTTAAATTTTTTTAAATACTCTGTCTTTATAGAAAACTGGGCCTGTTTTAACTGCACTTTTGCCCTAAGTTTAATAAATGATGTAATTCGAGGAGAAGGGGGGGGGGGGCTTATCTTCAGTAAGCAGAGGTGTAAACAAAGCAAAATATCCAGCACAGTTGGAACACATCTTGACACAGGCTAACAAAGCTAATGTTTAAGTAGTTTCAGGGAGCTGCTGCTTGGAGGCAAATATTTAGATCAAAACAGGCAGCTTTAACTGTGTGGGTAGCCTGCACTTTCCTGCACACAACAGCAAACCGAAAGCAGTAGCTGAGCAGGTACGGCTGTGGTTCCTCCGAGGTGTGAGCTGGGATTGAAATGTTTGGGGGTGTAGCTGCTCTCAAATCTGACTGTGCAGTGCAAAAACAATGCAAGGCGTTCAGAATGCAGCATATAGAAAGGTCTCTCTAGAGGCCGGTGGTTTGAAATTATGGATTAGCGCTGTACCACCGCTCCCAGAAAACATTTAAAGGCCAGCCATTCAGCAAAAATAAATAAATAAACTTTACTCTTCAAATATATATTTATTTCCATAATCCTTCATACAAACATCTTTCTATTTCAAAAAAATAAACTGTTGTAACAGGTGAATTAATAAAAGTGCCCAGTCATAGCTATCAACAGTGTCCACAAAGTAGTCCAAGAGAAGGTAAAGCTGTGTGATGACTGGATATAACGCAACAGAAGGCTATCCACCAGCTTGAAACACAGGAACATTGAGTAGCCGTCTCTCTTCCACTCTGTGGGTTGGTCTCCAACACCTGAGTTGTATAGGAGCAAGCAGCTTAAGCACTCTTGTCAGTTAGGACTAAAAGAACAGGTTTTGCTCCTCTCTGCAAAAAGCTTTATTGGATTAGAAAAATAATATGGGCAGTTTAATTCTGACTTCATTCCAAACTGATTAGACTGAAGGTGCAGCTCCAATGGAAATGTATCCACCATAACAAGTCACTTAATCTTGGATCGAGACTGAAATCTCATTTTTTCATAAAGGAGGGAGGGCTATCTGCCACTGGGGTGAGTTCATTTTTACTTGTTTTCAATGCAAATTAAGGTATGTAAATTTTGTGTTGACCCTTGTGGTCTTTGCTAAAGCAGTTGAGATAGATGTCAGTGCTTTCCTCTTGTTGTAGATGAGAAATATTTTCATGATGCATCGTGATCTCCCTCTGAATATGCACATTTGTTGGCCGAGTGTTCAGATTCACGCGAGCTCATGGGCTAAGCGCTTCAATGGAGCAAAGAGCATCTCCGTGGAACCCCAAAGCTCAAATCCTCACCAGATCACCAAAGCATCCACTATCAGTTGACAAAATTCTCCTCTTTGATTTCATGCGTTGTATTCAAATGGTTAGCCAGCTCTTGCATCACAGCACCTTTGCCAATCTGATCGTTCCTCCTCTTTTCCATGATCACGTCCTCCAGGCTTTGAAACTCCAGGACGTGACTTTTCTTCTCTGAAAACAGTAGTTTTAACCTGTACGGCTGCTTTCCAATCCTTATCTCCCCTCCGATTTTAAATTCTCGTTTGCCAAAGCGGCACCAGGCTGCAAAACACTCCGAGTTTCTCCAGTACAGCTCCCTGTCTCTTGACCCAACGTGGTCCAGTGCGTTGCGCACAATCACCTCTGGCGGGAGCGCGCGGTACCTGTAGAGGTTATTCACTATCCGGCCTTTTTTGCCCTGGCTCACGTCGGTGAGAAAGTTGTTCCGTATTTCAGCACGATGCAAATGAACCACCTGGAAGTCTCCGACGTAAACAGCCCAGTGTGGATACTGTCCAGTGGCCACAAACTCCAGCAGGTCTCCCGGTCTGCACTTGTTCAGCAGACTTTCCGATGACTGAGTCGCGGCTCCGGTTTTTCTCTCGAAGACGCACTCCTCCCGATAATAGATCGCGCACTCCAGCTCGTCCTGGGAGTCGAAGGGCTTCTCTTCATTGCTTACCGGGTGGTTGTCCGCTGGAAAGTGATCACAATTCTCGTCCTGATCGTCGTCGTCGTCATTGGAAAAAATGTAAGACACGCCAATCCGCGGTCCGTCGTCTTCCGGGTCGAACCCATTCGGGTCCGACGTTGGCACCTCTGCGTAATTTAGATGCGTTAGTTTTTCCACCTGGTTCCCCATAAAGGTGGACGGTGAGTGGAAGCCGGTTTGAGCCTGACACAGAAACAGGATCCACCTGTTCTCGGCGTCCTCACTTCACCGGGAACGAGACGTAAAGGAAGGGCGCAGGGACTAACTAAATCCAAAGCGGCGAAGAGGGGCACCAATAATCCATATCCAGCCGATATTCTCCGAGTGAGCACCAGCTGCGTCGATCTATATAGAAATAAACAATACGGTTGATTTTTTTTAAGGGGGTGGATTTTTAGAGGACATTAAACGCTATTCTGCAAGTCAAACTGTAACGCTTAGTCGACCGTCTTAACAGGTGTGACCTGACTCACCTGTTGGCTCACAGTTTCCACGTAACAACCTCAACATAACTACTGCTGCTGCTGTCTTCACTTTTCCTGCCACCTCAGTGCTAAAGCCCATCACCTACATTGCTGCTGTCCTATCTGTCTTTCTCAGTTGTAGCCACTCTATAGTTCCTCTTTTTCTTTTCTTTTTTTTAATGTGAGCTCCCGGGGCAGCAGACACTCACCTGCAGGTCAGCTTCTCCCAGCAGCCGCTTTCTCGCTCGCTCCTGTTGTCTCATCAGTAAAATAACCAGGAGTTCAGACTGTGCTGGCACCTGCTCTCCTTCCTGTATGGTAAGCTGTTACACTGTGTGGTGTGCTTTGCTCTGCTGTATAGAAGCATGAGCCACTGTGGGCTGTTTCTTTTTTTTTCTTTCTTCTTTTTCTTTGCAGCGAAACTCGCCCAGGATCCAACGACTGCTGGGAGGTGTTGTCGTTTAAAGCGACAGTACGCCTTTTATGCCTCATTACATATTCAGTCTTCAGTCAAAATCAGCAAAAAATTAGAAATAGAGACATAATTTTAAACTGACGTTGGGATCCCACAGGCTCTGAAAGGATTAAACGCATGCGGTATATTTGGATTATAATAAAAGCCATGTGGTTTAATCAAAGGAAGTAGTTTTAATGCAAGTGTTAAAAAAAAAAAAAAAAGAGGCCATAACCTCCATATTAATGGTCAGAAGGGATTACATTAGCAGATACATCCGAAACATTTCAAATTAAAGAGAAAAAAGATATTTGAGGGTAAGGAAACATTATTAATTAAGGTTTTGTGTAAATGAGTTTTAAATCACAATAAAAGCAAAAATCAAAAGTGTCATCAGAAATGAGGTTTATAAGTGAGATATTTATTTGCACTGACTGTGCTTTTCAATCCTTCATGCACCACTCGGCGCATGAAGTGCGCCGAGTGCTGTTACTTGGAGATGATGTTTCCAAGTAACAGCACTCGGCCAACTTTGACTTATTTAACTCAGACATGGTGGAGAGCCAAGGTGATGCATTTATATTTTATTAACAGATTTCTATTTAAATTCAGTTTGTGTCATTGTGAAAAGCAAAACCTAAAATTATGCAGTCAAATCCAAAAGGATTTTACAGAATTGTGTATTTTTTTGTGTTTACTCAAAAGAAGGGGGGGGGGGGAGCAGCTTTGCGCTGGACTTTGACATCTCACCTGCCAATCTTTTGAGCTCAGTGAGGCTTGGATGTCAAATGTGACATGCACTTCACGAAGATGATGTTTCCAAGTAACAGCATGGGAATCTTAAGGAAGGAGCACTTTTCAGGGAGGATTTACATAAACACAGTCATTGTTTAGTTTTTTTCCCATTCACAGTAGTCTTCAGCAGCCTGGCGCTGTATAGAAATCGCTTTGTTCCCTTCAGAGAGGGAGGTCATATATGCAACCTCAGAGAATATTGTTTTCTTGCCAACTCTGTGTCAACAGCACACACAACCAGGCCACTCCATTTGGACTTGGGAAGGAAAACAAGAAGCTTGTGTCAGAGCAGAATGTTAAAGTGCAAGTCTCATTTGAGCCCTGTTCTCCTCCTCCTTCTCTCCAACCAGCTCAAGCACTGCTCAGGCCAAAACTAACGTGCCAAGAAGTGATAATATGTTCACTTCCTGCCAAAAGGTAAAATCCTCCTTGGACGGGCCTTATATCCAGGCTTACAGTGTTTCAGTCATCCATTACACCTACTTCCTGGAGCTTTTGAAGAGATGAACGTGAATTCCACATCAAACAAAAGCAGAAGTAAGAAAGCATCTATGAGAAATTGTTTATTTTCTCAGCACCGTGTATCCGCACTGCAATTCCTGCAGGATATTTAACGCTTCTACATCCTTGCAAAGAAACAGCTCGATGGCTCCTTCCTGTGATATTGTGAACGCTTTAGTGTGTTCATGCGTGCACTTTGCTCAAACTTTGTGGTGTGTGTGTGTGGGGAGGTGGGGAAATTACCAGTGACTTCACATGTTGTGTAGTAAACAAGATTAGGTTTGCAGAATGGCAATTCAAAATGAAGCAGAGTGGAGAAATGAATGAGTCAACATTAGCTGGTGCATTTATTGCCAGTTAATAGCTTCACTGGTGAAATGTTCTTAGTGCTGTGTGACGCACTCACTGTAGAGAGGGGGCAATTACAGATTTTTTTTTTTAAATGCCTGATGCAAGGTTATTAAAAGATTAGCTTCACCTAGTTTCATCTCAACGCAGCCTTTGTTTGTTTCTCTTTTGGAACAAAGACCCTTCACAAGGAGCGCGCGCAGGCTGGGATAGATTTAATCACATAAGTGCATTCCCACACATGTAAAAGAACTGTTTGTTTATGGCTCTTTCACTGAACTGTTTCTTGAGGATTTTTTTTTTTTTTATCTACAATAAAAGAAACCATCATCCTTTCCTGGATCTACAGTTGCCCGTGTTGGGCGCTGATCTATCTATAACCCTAGATGTAAGTGAAGCTGATGAATTATGAAATTCTCATAACCCTTGAAGCTCCTTTCCGCACTGACTTTGAGCAAACGCTGCTCTCTTGTGGTTCAGCAGATTTACTGCATCAGTTAGACTCTTGAAATAGCCATTACATCCTGTCACAATGCCATTTATGCAAATATCTTGAGATTTATTTACTTTCGGAAAAAATTCTAGAGATGAAATACTATAACAAGTCATCCAGATTCAACAGAGCAGCAAATATTACAAAGTACAAATCTGAGTAAAAACAAATAAATGTTAATTTTACACAAAAACACAGATGGCAACATTACTGATCAAAAATATTTTCCATTCTTACTATACAAATAATTATCATAACATTGTTTTTGATTATTGATCGCCCTCACAGAAATGCTCAGCATTAGGTCCGTTTGCTCTGCCTCTTCTGGCTCTGGATCCTTCTCCTTAGCATCTGGTCAGGAATGAGGTCAGACTCTTTCACATCTGTGTTTCCACAGCCCACCACAGGACAGCTAGGGAGCACAGAAAGACGGAGAACCTTAACTCATTTCAAGCACGCACTCAAACACACACAAACAGCTGCACAACTGCTCAAAAATGCTTTCTGTGCAACCGCTTTATATTAGCTTTGCCTCGTTTATCGTTGTGTAACAGCTAAGTCGTTAAACATCTGGTTAACTCTGCTTTATTATTTCCTATGCCGACGCTTACATTTAGTTTCTGATTGCTTATTAGCGACTGAATTTCCAACTTTTGTGCTTTTATTCGAATGTTTGCATTCTACACTGTAGAAAAACGCATGCTTTGATAACCTTGATGACTTGAACGATGGCAACTTCAGGGCTGCAAACTTACGGGGCAAACAATGTCTGATGAAATGCTATTTGCTACAGGTACAACACCATTTCTTCAGGCATAAACCTAATCTCAATGAGGAAAGCATACTGCTGCTGTAATTGAGTACAATGACCACATTCAGGACTCAAAACAATAGGCAAGTTTATTTTATAGCAATACTGCTGTTGGGATTTTATCAGTGTTCCTGCAGGATCAGCCACATTTAATTTGACTCCGACATCAAAGCAGCATAATAAAGACAACGTGAATTAAGGCAGCCTGCTGGTCCCACGCCAGCCTGCAGTGCTGTTTACTGCTAGGAAACGCTTTCTAACGGTCCTCCGAGAGGGAGCATCTTACCGGCATTTCTTTTTCTGGCTGTGTCTTGTTTTGATCAGGCCCAGTATTGCTGCTTCATCATAGTGGTGGTTACACTTCTTATTCTTGACCGGGTTCACCATTTCCACCTTGAATAGGGATACACAGAGCGGTACACAATGAAACGGAGAAACAAAATAAGTTTCAAAAGCAATTAAATGGTTACTTGTATTCTGTTGAAACTGCTGTTGTTGTCTTCAGAAATTAGGTAAGCTCAGAAAGATGTGTTGGAACATCATCTCACAGTCAGGGCTCTGTTTTCTGCATAGACAATTTTTTTTAGCCCCCACGAAAGAGGTTTTAGCCTTGAGCCAAATAAAAAACGCCAATACTGTGATAATCCTTTTATCTTTTGGACATAAAATGTCATTTCATCAATTTATCCTGTTAGGCACTGGTGTGAAATTTTGCCATAATTAGCCTCACCCTTTTAGTCCAAGTGAATGTTTGTGCCTAATCTGAAGAAATTCCCAGACATGCAGATGGACACACCGAAAACGCCTCTGGCCAAGGCTGTCACTGGCACAGAGCCATGACAACATAATCTACCTGTGTGAGCGGGCAGGTGAAGTTGACTTGACTCTGCGTCACAGCGATGTCCTCATCGAGCTCCTCAATGTTCTCCGCTGACTCTTGGTTGGCTTAAAAAAAAACAAAAAAACAACACAACAGACACGGAGTTGGCTTCCACATGTCCAATCACAAAAATAACTCACTGACAAGATGGCACAAAGCCCCATACATTTATTTATTTACCCCCATCCCGATTTGTCACACTCAAATGTCTCAGATCATCAAACAAAGTTTAATATGAGACAAAGAGAACCCGAGTAAATACATAATGTCGTTTTTAAATGATCTCATTTATTAAGGGAAAAAAGCTATCCAAACCTACATGGCCCTGTGTGGAAAAAGTAACTGAGAAAATATTCTGTGGACTGACGAGACAAAAGTTGAACTTTTTGAAAAGTTTTGCGTTCCGTTACATCTGGTGTGAAACGCAGCATTTCATAAAAAGAGCATCGTAGCAACAGTCAAACATGGTGGTGGTAATGTGATGGTCTGGGGCTGCTGTGCTGCTTCGGGACCTGGATGACTTGCTGTAATTGATGTTAACCATAAATTCTGCTCTCTACTAGAAAACCCTGAAGGAGAATGTCCAGCCATCAGTTCATGCCCTGAAGCTCAAGAGCACTTGAGTTATGCAGCAGGACAATGATCCAAAACACACCAGGAAGTCCACCTCTGAATGGCTCACAAAAAAAAAGAAAAATATGTTAAGTTGAAATGTTGGCCTGACCTTAAACAGGCCACTCGTACTCAAAAAAAAAAAAAAAAAAAAAAAAAAAAAAATTACAATGTGGCTGAATTAAAACAGTTCTGCAAAGAAGAGTGGGCCAAAATTCCTTCACAGAGATGTGAAAGACAGTTTTAACAAATGCTTGATTCCAGTTCTTGCTGACAACGGTGGCACAACCAGTTCCTAGGTTTAGGGGGCAAATATGTTTTCACACAGGGCCAGGTAGGTTTGGATAGCTTTTGTTCCCCTTAATAAATGAAATCATCATTTAAGAACTACACAGGTTATCTTTGTCTAATATTAAATACATTTTCACAGCACTGTAAAACTATTTCCTCTGTTTTAATCTACATATGAATTTCATATCTGTTGTTCTGGCACATCTGCAACTTGAGCACTAAGTATTAAAAAAAACTAATTATCTCCTTTCTTCCACAAGATTATGCCATTCAACATATTTAAATTTCAGCCTTTAAGGAAGCAAAAATGAATCCTCAAAATGAATTCCTTAACGGGAACATGAAGTCTCACTAATTCAAGTGAACAATAATGGTGCTCAATGGCTTCAACGCTCACAGAATACACTGCGATGATCCCCTCGGCTCACAAAGTTCATACTTCAAAATAAGTTCTCGTATTTTTCACATTTTCTTCACACATTTTCACAGTGAGCCAGCTCGTGGAAATAACCTTATTCTTAGAATAATGCAGCCTATAATGTCTACAGAGAATCACAAAAGAATGGCACTGTATGAGGCCAGCAGAGCTGTAATTAGTAAGAGTTAAAAAGCAGAAAATAACAGCTACGGGGTGATGGGCAAAACAATCATTCAACAGTAAACAAAGGAAGCTGCATGTTTAAAATGAAGCTAATTATCCTAAAAAAGCCACATCCTGAGATCTCTCTCCTAAGCAAGAAGTCCTCCTGTAGCACCGCTATTATCAAAGTCCATTATAAGTCCTGAATGCGCTGCAGTGAGTCTAATTCAAATAATTTTCCTTCTCTCGTCTCTCCACAGGCCTTACCTTGTTTGGAAGAGTTCTTGATGCTTTCCTTGAAAGCCACTACTTTCTGGTGACTGTGCAGGTCAGCCTCAGAGAGTCTGGCTATTCTCTCTGTGAACTGCTCCTTCACTTTGGCAGACAATCTGAACATGGCCTCCGGCTGCTGAGCAGTAACCTACAGTAACTGAAATGCGTTAGTCAATTTCCTCTTTACAATTAGTTACACTTTGCATTACATCATCATGGTGGTGTACGCGGCACGACGCACAAGGTTATGTTCAGCCATTCCTGATGATCCTGATCTAAGAGTGACAGAGTCTGAGCCGAGGGAGTGTGTTATATATGCAAACCTGTTGTTAGTAATGCTAGACACAGCTGCAGCTGAACAAACTGCATGTGTCGTGTTCCCATTGGACAATTCCAGGTCTATTCCTGTTTATCACTGAAAATATTCAAGTGATGCAAAAAAATTTAACTAAACCGATTTCCATATCACCTACATTATGAGAATATCACGTTTAAGAGCTCTAATGTGCAGCTGTAACTTTAGAAAGAAATGGCAGCATTCAAAATTCATTGATTATCTAAAGCTCAACAATTTTTGGCATTCCTCTTTTTGCCTTACTTCCAGTACCAGTATTGCTTTTTGCTGTATTTTTTAAATTCTTGTTAGCCTTCCATGACATGTTCCTCCTGACCTAAGTAGGCGTCACCTGATGGGTCTACACTGTGTGGCAGAGTCAAATGATGCATCAAAACTCCCCCTGCTATGAGCAGTGTTTAAAACAGCTGTTGTGACACCTGTTATCTCTGTCACCTAATGCAAGGAAAGCCTCAGGCTGCTCTCACCTCAGCAGTGACTTGTTGCACCACATCAACAAAGTGGTAAATCTCCCTGTCCAGTTTGGCACACTCCAGAATCATGGCCTCCATCTCTTTGATGCCAGGGTTCATCTCTTCATCTTTAACAAAAGAGTACACCAAAGAAGTATTCACTAAGCATATACACCATAAAGAAATACTCCTTTACACATTTAAGTCCTGAATTCAAAAGCTTACACGAAAAAATAGATGTGTTAGCAACCTGCATTAAATGTAAAAACTATATTTATCATACAAGCTAACAGTGTCCTGTTATTACATGATTATTCCCACTCCAAACATTTATCCAAGAATTTCTGGAAGGATTTTCTACCACAGAGAGAATATTTCATGCTCTGTCCTAATAAGAAAAAAGGTGAGATAAGATCTTCATGTTCTCAAGAAAATATCAAAGTAATCCACATCCAGATATCCTCCTGGATCCAGGGCCTCACTCTTTTGGTAGAAGTATTTCAATCCCAGACGGCTCTTGTTAATGTAGTTTGTCAGGTATTGTGCTAATTTAAACTACGGCCTATACAATATGGAAATGTCATATATAAATACAAAAAAAAAAAATCATAGTTTTATAAACCGATCAAATATCCAGCTTAACATTTTAGAACAATAGCAACCAGATATAGTCAACTAATGAAGTATTGCACATCCCTCTGAAATGTAGCAGAGTATCATAATGTAACATGAAATAGAACAACTCAAATTGCCAACAACACATACAAGTATAGAGTTGTGTACCAATTTTACTCCTGTAGCTATGGGACTGTGCAGTCCTGTAGCTACAAGTTGGTACAAGTCTTGAGTCACCTTTAATTTCTTTATATAAATGGTCTGCCAAAAACAGAGTTTATACAATTCTAACAAGCTTGAAAGTCAATATTTGCTATGACCATCTTTATTCTTCAACACAGCCTGAACTCTCTTAGGCAGCTTTCTTTCAGTAGTGTTCAGGAAGTTCTCCAGGCTTCTTGAATGACATTCAAAGCTCTTCTTTTGATGTTGCTGCCTTTTGTTCCATTCTCTGTCAAGATGATCCCACACTGCTTCAATAATGTAATGAGTTAATAGTTAATAGTCAATTTTAATAAGATTGCCAACACCACCGGCTGAAATGCAGCTCCAAACCATGACAGAGCTTCCACCGTGTTTTACAAACGTCTGTAGACACTAGGTGCTGGACCTCTCTCCTGATTTCCTCTGTACATATTGACAATTTGAACCAAACATTTCAAATTTGGATTAATCACTCCGTGAGACCTCTTGCCAGTGATTTTCAGTCCAGTTCTTGTGTAAGTTGGCATAACTCAGCCTTTTCTCCATGTGTCCTTTCCTTGCCACACTTCCATTGAGACCACTTCTGAAGAGGCTTCAGTGAACAGTAGATGAATGAACTGAAGGATCAGATGCATCTCTCAGGTCCTGTGACAGGTCTTTGCTGGATTTCTTAGGGGCATGACTTTCGGATATTGTTCCTCTGTTGTAGATATATTTTTTAAAGTTTTTTAAGGACACACTTCACACCATGCTGAGATATGCCAAGTTTTTGGCTCATAGTTCTTTGAGAATCCCCTTGATGCAAAAATACTATTTTATGCCTGTCAAACAGTTATCTTTATCATTTTGCATAGATTCAACTAAAGAAATGGAAGAAATTGTGTGTTATCGTGACAGACTGCTAGCAACACAGTACCTAAAGATACAATTTAAAGTTAGTCTTTTGCGAAGTAGTTTGTTACGTGTAGGCACAACACTGGTTCATCCCTTGAGTTAGCTCTCTGTTATTATGCTTCAATGATTCATAGGTCAGAGTTAAGTGGCCTAACAAAGCAAAAAAAAAAAACAAAAAAACACTCCTCTGAAGATTGTCAGGTAAAAGGACAGGATTAAAAATGAGTGTTAAGCGGCCAGTGTCCGAAGAAAAACTTTAAACGGCCTTCAGAAAGTCTTAAACTATTGCTCAAAAGCACTTTAAGTTACAAGAAAGGAAGCAAAATATAAAGAAATGAAGGGTGGCTCAACTCTTTTGCACAGTACTGTACATGTACCTCAGTTATGTTCCACCACCGGTAATGCACTTTAAAAACAAACCTAAAGCACTACATCTAGACCTATAAATATTCATGGTAGGCGAACGTATGTAGATATTACAGATACAGCAGGTGAGGGTGAGCAGCGTGATGCGACAGCTTGTTATATTTACCCTGAGCTTCCGCCAGGTCCATGGCCACGTCTGTCACAATGTCCATACCTGTCCCGATATCTGCCTGACATGATTTCAGGCTCGACAGAGTTCCGTGAACAGCGCTCAGAGACATTATGAGGGCTACCTTAATCCTCGGGAACTACAAACAGGAGCTAAATTTAATGTTAGGTTAGCCTTGCTTGCTAACAGGTATCTATCTACTTCTGGTAGCTAACTGACCAACACCTACGTGAAGGTCACATACAAGTGTCTTAATAACTATCAGCAATACTATTATTATAAAGACAACTTAGGAGATGTAAATAAACTATAGAAACTATAGATGCTATACAACCGCACACAAATTGCCCGCTGAAAAGGCTCTACAACAGAAGCTAACTAACTTCCGGGTATGGTTTTTCAAGATAAAAGCTTTGACAAAACATTTTTAAACTGCAGGAAAACAAAACTTTTTTTTTTTTTTTTTTTTTTTTACAAAGAACCGTGTTTATTCATGAATTTCTTTCATAAATGGCACAGAGTGATAGTACATAAAGTCGGCAGGATAATTTATACGCATTTCAATGTTCTATTAATATACAATCTGTTAGTGCAAGACGCTGATGGTTTACACAATGAAATGTAAGTAAACAAATCAAAAGGCCCCACATTTGACATGTCACTGTAGAAAAGGCACAGGTGAAAATAATAAATTAGTAATAAAGCCTATGGTCTCGCTTACTGGGGCACTTTAACATAACTAATCAGCTGTTAATTATTAGTAACACCTGTGCAGTCTCCACTATGAGTCAAAATGTCTGCAGTAGAAAAACATTAAGCAACAAAAGCCTAATGTTTAGATTAAAGTCTTCATCTGGATCTTCACAGTATTGTTCTGAACTCGTCAAAAATATAACTGGGCACATGAGCTTCGGCCACCTTAAAAACAGAAAATGAAGAGGAAATACATGTTACTGTTACAAAGAACAAAAAATACAGATATAAATATAGTGTTTTAAAATGTCTTTTAAAGTACTGTCAATTTTGCCAACTGTTGTCATTTACAACCTCTTAAAATCACTTCTAACTAATAATAAATATGGTGAAAGTTGCACCTACCTTACGTGACAGTTTTGAGTACTTCACGTAGTCTTCAAGGAACATCAGAGCACCCACCACATCAGAAGGCATGTCAGGGATTTTCTGACTATAATGGGATCAAACGGAAACTTTTAATATGATTCCATGATACATTTCGTGTCCAGCAACAAGATCCAAAACACATCACAAAGGAAACCTACAGCCCAAAATGTGTGATTTTTAATGTTATTTATTTTTTTATTTTTTTAAATCTTTCTGAAGTAGTGAAGTCTGTTTTGCTACCTTGTGCACTGCTCCATGATAGAGCGGATGAACTGACCAATGAGAGCCAGGAACTGGTGTGTGTATCTGGAGTGGAACTGCTTGAGCAGGGTAAGCAAGCCGAGTACCAGTGGAGGCCAATCGACCGGGTCTGTGGCTTTCCTGCAGGTCATTCCTGGCGTAACACCAAACATCAACTTAAAACCACATTCAGCGTTATGGAGACTGTGCATTAGCAGATACAAGTGAGACAAACAGAGCCACGATAATTAATGCAGGTTTCTGAGAAATTACAAAATCTACTGTGTGAAGAGGCCATCAAAGCCCACTGGACTGACCTGTTGTACTGGAAATTGTGTAACTCACCCTGGTTTTTGTTGTACTGAAGTTTCGGCAGCTGAGCAATGATAAAAAGGAAGTTGATAATGGGGAAGTAAGGGAAGCGCTTTGTAGTGATGTAGATCTGTGTAAAGAAGAAAAGCAGGCTGAACATGAACATCTGCTAATCTATAACCAAACAAAGCAGAAAACAGCTTGCATTTGTGGTGGTCATTGAAGTTGAAAAGACTCATTTCAAGTGTCACTGGAACAAGGCTAACTGATTGCGTGGGAAGAAATGCCCAATCTGTTCAAACCTTGTTGAGAGGGTTGTGAATGCCAGCAGCCTCCAGATAGGCAGTGATCTCGTACAGAAGAGTGTTGTCCTCTTTAGGATAAGGCAGAGATGGGTCCTGGTAATGGGCCTCAATGTCTGCCAGCAGAGACCTGGCAAGACCATAATCCGAGTAAGAATAAAAGAATAAAAAGTATGAATAAAAGAAACATAAACCAGTGTTGATTTTTCAGCTTATAAGGACACAATCAGCAGGAGCCTTCATCATTAAAGTCATTAATACAGATTAGCACTTGGGGTAAGTAATAGAAATACATAAACAACAATTTAATAAAGATTACAGTAAGAACAGACTGACTTGTTGAGGTTTTCCAGTGCAGCACCCAAGTGTTTGGAGTCAAACTTGCAGGAGTAGTTAAGCTCATTAGCAATCTGCTGTCTGAGAATCTGCATCTGACCAACCTACAACAAACACACGCATTCAAAATTACTTCAGTGTCCTCATCAGAAAATTTTTACATTAAAGAGCGAAAATAAGAGATTCATTTATGTTTATTTTCTATTCACTAACATGACAACATGGAGCAGTACCTTCATGATGGCTTCCAGATATGCGCCCCAGATCTTCTGGGATTTGGCCACAGCACTGCTGTAGACTTTGCTGGCATTAGCTACAGCAACAAACGCAATGATATTTGTACAAAGAAAAAAAACAATCTGGCAGTTTATCGATTTCTCTAAAAATGATTACCTACCCACAATGCCTTGGACTGGGTTGACAGCACTGAGCAAAGTTCTCAAGACCTCCAGCACAGATTTGTCCTTCAGGATGTTCTTCTGAAGCATCGTCAAGAAGTTCTGGTGAGGCAAACGCATACATAACTACATTCTGGTAGCCATACTAAATGCACTGAAGATATTACAAAGACTGACATGATTTCAGGGTTTAAGTTTTGTTACCCTGAATGACATGTGTATGTTGTGGAAGATAAATACCTGAAGTTCCTTGACAATCATGAAGCAGAGCAGGCGATCCAGTCCGTTGAGGCCAAATGTACCCAGGGTGCTCTGGATCTCAGAGAACAGCCTGTTGTTAGTCACCTCCTGGTGGCTCTTCAGGTCGTACCAGGTGTTCATCTGGTCAATGTAGCATGTGATCCTGTGGAAAAAACGGTGTATAACTGGATGACCAAAGATTTTCTTCTGCATCCTCAGATTTAAATTCAGTTGTTCAGGAAATTTCAGTAACTCCTATTTCACATCCACTGTTATATCTGCTAAGACATACTTGGGATCAGTGATTCGGAGGATCTCTCTGCAGAGACGACCAATGAAGGTAGCAGACTCATCCACAGAGGGAAACTTGGGAATGGGTATGTGGGTGGACTGGTGCACACTCTGCCAGTCCTGGATCTGAAAAGAAGCAAGAAACAAGTTTATGAGCCAACTGCTACTACTGACAAACAGCCAAACAACTAGAGCGCTTCTTATTGATCAGTCAGGGACAAAATGCTCTCAGTGCACTATTCAGGGAAGCGGAAAAAGCATGTTAAGCTTGACCTTGGTTCTGAGAAAACTGTTGCACTCCTGTTCCACGTTGTAGTTGATGATGCGGGACACTTCCTCCTGCCAGATTTTAAGGCCATAAATGCTGACATAGTCCTGGATGTATTCAAACGACCTATAGAAGCCATCCATGGTGGCCGCCATCTCCTTCAACTTGGGCATCAGTTCACTGGGCTGAAAGAGTTAAATAATGTACTCTGTTAATTTTTTTTTCCTGCTGTTATTCTTCATTTTCACAGGGAAAATTTACATGGACACTAGTTAACGCAACCAAATATGTCACAAACTTGAACTTGACTGATAACCCATAGCATACTGCTATCACAGCAGACAGATGTAGTGTCTCACCTTAGCCTTTGGATTGAAGATTAAGCCTTTGTGCAATGCATAAGCCACCCTCTTCACCAGCTCCTTCCTGATGCCATCCTCCAGAAGCTGCTTAGGATCCACCTAAAATATCAGTGCGTTAATAAAGCAAAACTGTGCTGCACCAAATCCCTGCCTGTCAACAAAAGTGTATTAATCTTCTAGAAGATAGAAATCTTTTCTCAAAGTTCAGAAACTTTAATCACCACGTTTACCTTGATGATCCCAACGAGAGTAGTCTTCATCATCAAGATGCCCTCAGTGAAAATAGAGATGTCATGAGTGAGTTTTGCCACCTGTAAACACACAGAGCAGAAAAATGTTTTGGCACAAGTATCTGAATAATAAGAAAGGCAAATTCTGCAATCATTGTTATAAAAACAGATGACTGCTAGACATTTGGTTTGCTTTCCAGTTTAAAAAACAAGTTCCACTCTATAACAATCCTATTTCATTTCAAGGCATTGGACTGCATTTCCAAATATGACTTCAAAAAATTAAAAAAGTAACTTCAGAACTTCACACTCTAATTAATCCAATTCAAGTAAGTCTGCTGGCACAATCTGTTTCCATATCACGCTTCCTTTTCCAATTTGTATTTCACATCAAAAGCTGCGAACAGATTGAAAAATGTTAGCATGATTGCCTCTGACTCCCATACAGCTGATGAGGCGAGATCAAAACAGAACAAAATGAGCCGTCTTATCTAGCCTTTTTTCATTTTATACAAGATCTGAAGATTTTTTTTCCCTTTATGTCAGTGACATTCTGAACAACACCCTAGGAGAAAGAGACAATTTTATGCACAACAGTTTGTCTTACTTCATATCGAGCACCCAACTGGGCGTAGTCCTTTAGCTTGTCCTTATCCAGCCGTGTGGGCACCTCCATGATGTCATGGATCTGAAGTTTGATGATTTTGGCCAGAGAGGTAAACATGCTCTCTGGGATAATTTGCAGCACCTGGAAGCAAGAAGATAAAATACCCAAACTCATTAACAACATGACTATAATGTATGTTTGGGTTTTGAAGACTAAATATTCAAGACTGGTCCTAAAACCAGACTGTCCACAACGCTGTACCAGGTCAAGGATCTCGAGTACGGCTAGAAGGAACAAACCGTCCAGCATAAAGTAACACAGCATGTGCCTGCAGTCACTGGAGGTTAACATCATTTTAAGGTACAGATGCACTAACTACTACTTTTTGGGTACAATTGCCAAACAGATGGTTTTTAGAAAAATCCATCATTCCTGCAGCTGTTATTCCACTGATACTGAAAAATAGTCTGCAGCATGCACAGCTCATTTGTTAATGTTATGTTATGAAACTACACACTACAAGAATATTAGTCCACTCTGATGTGAAAAAAAAAACTGAAGCAGAAGCTTTTCTAAGAGCCCGAGTGGAAAAATACTACATTATACATCACCTTTCTGACATAAGACACCAACTCTCCAGAGTAGAACTGTGAAACACTCAGCAGGTCAGCACTGTTGGCCTGGTTGATGCGCAGCAATGGAAGATCCAATGCAGATGCCAGCTGGTCTCACACACACACGCACACAAAATAATACGTTTTAAATCACAGGTAAAATTTCTCCATATTAAAACAAAGTGATGGGGAAATTTACTAATTCTTGTGTTTTTAAAATCAACGCATATGTGTGGGGAGAAATAGGAGCGGGATTTACAGAGTAACTCATGATACAATAATATCATGAGCTGTTGCTATACTGATTTTGCAATACTTTACACTTTGGAAGATATTCACCCATGATATATCAAAGAAACTGAAGGAGGAAAAGTAACTGTAACAGGCTAAATAATGAGCACTACCACAATGAGTCATGAAGTAGTGACTGGTAAGTCAAACTGGTGGGGGAATCTGTTTAATAAAAACATTGATATTCAGCACCATGTTGAAATCATATTGCAAGAGGAAGCAATGGGATATATTGTGAGAGATATATTTTGTCCCACACCTAGACATAAACAGGCCCTCACCTTCAGAAATGTAGCTCTCAGTTTAGTAACCATGGATGGGTTGACTCTGATGCTCTCCTGCATAATGGATGTAAAGCTGCAAAACAAAGCATAAGTCAGGGATGAAAAACAAATGAAATCATCTACACAAACAAAACAAAAACACCAGTGAACTAAATCAAAGCCAAAACAAAAAACTGTATCCATAAATGACACCAGTTAAACTAATCACGCCGCACTGGCACTATTTTGTTTGCCAGTAAGTAAATACCTGTCAATTATCTGCCATGCATAGGACAGATCTCCAACTATCTGCATGGTGATAAGGACTTCTTCTTTGATATTGATTGTGCGGATCATTTGGTGCATGAACTTCCTGGTGTCAGCCAGGAACTGACAAACTTGCAGGTTAGACTCCAGCTGGTGGAACTCCTGGACCTGAAGAAAGGAGAACATTTTATAGGCACAGGCTGGCAGGTTTGATTTCTTGATTTAAAAAAAATAAATTAATAATAATAATAATTTTGCCGACCCCTATGGAAGAACAATCAAGGGAACAGTTTACCCTGCCCGGGATAGGGTTACCGGGCCCCACCCTGGAGCCAGGCCGGAGGAGGGAGCTCGAGGGAGAGCTCTGGTGGCCTGGCCTTAGCCCATGGTGCCCGGCCAAGCGCAGCCCGAAGAGGAGACATGGGCCCGCCCTTTTGTAGGCTCACCACCCACAGGAGGCGTCGTATGGGTTGGGTGCAGTGTGTGTCGGGCGGCGGCCAAGGGCAGAGGCCCTAGCAGACCAATCCCTGGCTATTGAGCCATGGAATGTCACCTCTCTGGTGGGGAGGGAGCCTGAGCTATTGTGTGAGGTTGAGAGATACTGGCTAGATATAGTTGGGCTCACCTCAATGCATCGCCTGGGCTGTGGAACCAGACTCCTGGACAGGGGCTGGACAATAAGTCAGAGTCATTTCCTGTGGGTGTTGTACTCTGCCAGGGCTACCCTTTGTTACCGATTTCTAGGCGTAGCGAAATGGTGGAAGACTTCCACCTGGTGGCCTCAGAATTTCATCTCTGATTTTTGCAGATGATGTGGTTCTGTTGGTTTCATCAGGCGGTGGCCTCCATCTTGCACTGGAGCAGTTCACAGTGTAAAGCGGCCGGTCTGAGAATTAGCACCTCGGCTGGAAAGGGTGGAGTGCCCACTCCGGCTCAGGGATGAGTTGCTGCTTGTGGAGGAGTTTAACTATCTCGGGGTCTTGTTCACAAGTGAGGAGAGAGGAGAACAGGAGATTGACAGACTGCATGGGGCTGCATATGTAGCGATGTGGACGCTGCACTGTTCCGTTGTGGTAAAAAGAGAGCTGAGTGTGGAAGCAAAGCTGGTGATTTACCAGTCCATCCCTACCTCACCTCTGGTCACCAAAAAAATGAGATCGCGGATAGAAGCAGAGGAAATAAGCTTCTTCCTAAGGGTGGCTGACCTCTCCTTTAGAGATAAGGTGAGGAGTACAGTCACTTGGGAGGGGCTCAGAATAGAGCCGCTACTCCTACAAATCGAAAGGAGCCAGTTGAGGTGGTCCGGCATCTGACTAGGATGCCTCCTGTGAGCTGTGAGGTGTTCCAGGCAAGTCTTGCTAGTGGGCGGCCACAGGGCAGACCCAGAACATGCTGGAGTGATTATATCTCTCAGCTGGCCTGGGAACACCTCGGTGTCCCCCTGGATGAGCTGGAGGAGGTGGCTGGGGAGAGGGAGTCTGGGTTTCTCGGCTTAAATTTCTCACGATTATCAACAGCTTTATATAAACACATTCCAAGCTTTTGTGCCAAATTCTATTTGTTCCATTTCTACATTTATAATATATGGTGGTGAGACAGACAGCAGAAAATGAGGGCATTGCAATCCACTGAGCCAACAAAACATCCCTGTTACATAATCCTTCGTCTATCTATTTATATGCATTTAATAGGAGTTAAACTGTGAAACACTGTTCTTGGATTCACTTCTTATTTATGAATGAAGTTAAGGCAATCAAAATGGAGTATTAGCACCACTGTCGTGTTAGACTGATCTAATCTGAAAATGTAAAGCTATACTGAAATATAGTTATCGTGCTCACCTCTACAAGAGCCTGTATCAATTGGACTGTCTTCCTTCCAGCAGCCGTAGAGTCCTCGTAGTTCAAAGACTCAATCTGCTTTGAGATTTCCCTGAACCAGGCCTGTAAGTTCTCTGTGAAGGGCAATAAAAGTGTGTTGTACAAGCAGATAAAATGTTACCAAAGTATTTCACAAGTGGCAGTTAACACTAGAGGTAAGTATGACTGATATAAATTTAATCCTCCGCTCCCTGCATGTGGACCTTTAATGCATTTTTTCCATCTTGTTTCCCTGCCTCAACATTTTCATCTGAACACCTTCAAGCTTAAAATCATTTAAGAATTTGTGTCCTAACACTGAAATAATCCATGACAGTCAGAGTAAGAAACGCTGCACGGCTGAAGCTCCTGTAGTCAGAAATGCTTTTTTTTTTTTTTTGCTCTGTATGTAATTCTTCACCTTATCCGGCCTCACAGTGTAACTCACCATTTTTCTCCACCCTGGTAAGAGGTTTGACACCAGAGAAGACTTCAGCCAGCTCAGTCATTCGCTCTGATCCCTCCTTCTTGTAGCTCTCCCATTTGATCTGCTTCTCTGACAGCATCTGCTTGAACATCTGGAAGAAGAATAGCACAGATGCTAAGCTGATGAGGGAGGATTAGTCAGATGAGATACGTAATTAGAACATTAAATTTGTGTCCCGTCCAAATGATACACAGGCTAGCCATATGCTACCTGACAGTAAGCTAACAGGCAACCAGGCGGACACACCTAACGAGAACTACAGTTGGACAGATCACTTTGAAATTACTGAGGAATTCATTTTTCATCTTTGCTCTTTAAAAAACTTTTAAAAAATGACTTTTTCTTCAACATTTTTCACTTTCCCCCCCAGTGATCACATATTTTATAATACTTACCTCTTTGAGTGTGAACTCAAACTGAGCTGTGTCGAGCAGTAGCTGGAAAAGGATCTTAGGGTTGTACTTGGAGTCATTAAGCACCTGGTCTTTGATCTGACGAAGACGCTTGTTGTTTGGATCATAGGCTACAGGACAAACAATGACTGATTACAAATCAATCTGCTACTTTCACCAACGTCATCATTCTAAATGTAAGGCCAAGCTTGGACATATGGCCATTTTGGACATTTACTCTATGAACAGGTAAATTCATAGAGGTACACTGAAATTAAGGCTCAGAATACATGAAAAATAACACATTCATTTCTGACTGTTCCTTGACTTTGCCCATACAGTCACGTGAAAAAGGAAGTTTTCATAGTGCTCCTGTGAAAAACTAAATACACCCTCACTGCTTTCATAGGAATTAAGAGGCTAGGTTTGCAGCCATGTGCTGCTCATCAAATGTACTTCATTAGCTGATCATTGACATTACTGTACTCATGATTATTTATTTCCTTTTGCATTTAAGAAAATGTTTTCTTTAAAAAAATATTTTACTAAGGCCTGTAAATATAATGAAAGGCTTTAGTTTTTTTGTTTGTTTTTTTAAAGATGCATGCAGTTAACTATTAAAAACGCTACAATTTCAAAAATGGAAACCAATGAGCAGTTCATTTTAAAAGACCTGTGTTTTTTCTTTAGAACATTTATTATTGTTCATTAATTTCTTATCTGATTACTTGATGGAATGATCGATAAAATACTCAATTACTAAAATAATCCATAGTTGCAGCCCTAGTGAACACAACACCACAACCATCCCAGGAGTGGACATCCCAGTAAAATCACCACAAGGTCAGACCGTGCAATGCTCAGAGAAAGTTTTTAAAAATAAATAGCTACATCTCAGGCCTCAGTGAGCATGTTAGAGGACAAAAAATGTCACTTCCCCAAACACTGCTGTATAAGTATATGGACAGGAGGAGAATGAGGAGCCATCAGAGTGCATGACAATTTTCAGAGCCTGCGGTGTGCTGTGAAGTCTTGCAATCTCTAAAATGACTACTCCTGCACTACTGCTCGTACTTATAACCATGGCTGCAGTGCAGGTGCATAAACTACCCGAGCAAGAACCAAAACAATGTCCAATTTTGTTTTGGTTCTTGCTGCTGTTGTATCTTTGAAGTGCTGAAAGCCACTAATCATTTATTATTATTGAATTAGGTTAATAATGCAGATTTTGGCCTCCTAAGAGAAAAGACTTGACGTTTGGACATCACACACACACACACACACACACACACACACACACACACACACACACACACACACACACACACACACACACA
>JAVDPK010002593.1:97591-116683 GCA_034780415.1 Cichlasoma orientale
GAGAGAGAGAGAGAGAGAGAGAGAGAGAGAGAGAAACCCCGACAATCAAAACGACCCCCTATGGGCAAGCACTAGGCGACAGTAGGAAGGAAAACCTCCCTTTTAACAGGAAGAAACCTATGGCAGAACCAGGCTCAGGAGGGAGGGGCAGTCATCTGTGAGGGGAGGGAGACGGGACAAAAGACATGCGGTGGAAGAGAGCCAGTTGAACTCAAGTGAACTGAATTTGTTACCCATCAAACTCAGCCTTTAAAAATGGCAAAAATAAATAAATAAAATAAAATCTACTGCTTGTGTAACACAGTTAAAAAGTTCAAGTTAAAACCTGCTAAATGGGACAATAGCACCACCTACTGTCTCAAATGTCACTGCACTGACTAGTAACGGCACTATGGGTAATCCTCAGAGTAAAGGAGGATTCACGTAAAGGTAATGCATCTGTGAATGTTGACAAAACTTGTATTACTAAACTGTAACACAAATAGAAGTTGAGTTGGCTATTTTTTGTTAAATATTATCTGTTGTGGATTATTTCTGTTATGCTTTTGTTGAGTTAAATATTCGTTTTCTATGTGATTTCTTTGCCAGTAACTGTGGAGTATAGCTAGCTAATTCTGATGTGATGCCATCTTTTCACACAGAGCTCTTGCTGTTTGTCCACAAGAGATAACCAATCTACCGTGTCATAAATGCAGATTTAAATGCAGAGGCTGTTACTACCAAACCTGACCTGCTCCACATCATTTATTTAAAGAGCCTGAGAAGACATCATACAGGAGTCACACTTGTACGACAGCAACAAACTCAGCTGATGAAGCTCATGTTTCAACCGAAAGATCCAAAACAGTTATTTCATATGCATTTATGCACATTCCTGTGTGCTAAGCAAGTGTCGACTTTTTTTTAATTATTTTCTGGATGTGAATGGGTGCAAGAGGAAAGCCCCGCCCGCCTCGGGTGTGACAGGAACCAATGGTAACGCACCGTGCGCCGTAGAAGGACGTCACAGCGGCATCAGCAGTCGTCCTGGTGGGACGGCCGTGCTGCCCTGCTCGGCTCGGCTTACAGTCTCCGCTGCACTCCTGTTATTGTGTGTATGAGAGAGAGAGGGAGAGAAAGAGGCACCACTTGAACACTTTCCACGACTGGAGAAATTCACGGAGGAATGAGTCTGTGGATTACGCGAGAAGAGAGAAGGAATGAGCTGTGGCTGAATGGAGAGGCATGGTTTGTTTTGTTTTTTTAGAGCTAGAGGGTCTCTGGTTGCCTGTGTACTTCCAAGCAGCGCTGAAGCTCGCTGAGCTAACAGGCTAACCGGGAATGTTTTCATAAACTAGCTAGTTAGTTAGCCGGCTAGCTAGCATAGTGGGCTGGAGCAGTGTGCCGTGTGGATTTAACAGTCGTAGCGAGGCTCGTATCTCTCTGTACGGTTTGTGAGAGGACTGTGGTAGTGACTCCAAGTGTGGGGGGTGTTTAATGTTTAGAGCTCCAGTGCACGCTTGGTTCTTAATTTCCAGTAGGGACGATAGTTGTAGCTGTCCAGGCAACAAGTCGGAAACACCACACCACGGCTTTAATGTTAAGTTTGTACTTTGTGCAGTGGGTGTGATTATTGTCAACATCTCGCATGAAAAAGATGGCACACGGCTTAGTGAAGGTGGTTTTATACAGTAACAGAGGGAACTAGGGTGCGACTTGAGATGCCCACATTTGAGAGCATCGGGTCACTCTCTATAGGAAAACCTACCGTCAGTTAATCGATACCACTGTTGACGAGGAGACGAGGTAGATGAACTTTATAAATCGCCCACATGCGTTGGATCAGTTCCCGGACTTGTGAAAGGCATCTGAAGCAGAAGGAGGGAGACGGGAACGCACAGCCCTTGCAGCCCGGGGGAAGATGGCGGAACGCTCCCGCTGGAGGTGGTGAAACCAAAACTTTGGGACTTCTTGGATTCATCGCCACATATCTCATCCCAAACTGTAGGACACATGCAGGCCAAAAAACGCTACTTAACCCTGTTCTCCGCCGGCGCGTGTCTCATACTGCTGTTTTGTTTAGGGCGGCTACAATTCTCCCTATCCAGACGTGGTCCCGGCCGGCCTGATGACCGCAGACTCCCCGGTTATCACCCCGGGGCGCGGTGGCGTCGCGTGTCGGGGTACCTGCAGCCTTTCAGCTCCTGGGAACAGGACCAGAACGATGATCTCACTGAATACATATCTCCCGGGCAAAAGAGGGACGCCAACTCAGGGTTTTACATGGGAAAACGCTGCAGAATGGAGTCCTGCTTTGACTTCTCACTGTGTGAGAGGAATGGATTTAAAGTTTACGTATACCCCCAGCAGAAAGGGGAAAAACTTTCAGAGAGTTATCAGAACATTTTGTCCTCTATTGAAGGGTCCAGGTTCTACACATCTGACCCTGGACAGGCATGCTTGTTCGTTCTGAGTTTGGACACTCTGGACCGGGACCAGCTCTCACCCCAGTATGTACACAACCTGAAAGCAAAAATCCAGAGCCTCCCTCTGTGGAACGGAGGCAAAAACCACATCATCTTTAACTTATATTCTGGCACATGGCCTGACTACACAGAAGATCTCGGCTTTGACATTGGGCTTGCCATGTTGGCCAAAGCCAGCATTAGCACAGAGAACTTTAGGCCTAACTTTGACGTTTCAATCCCTCTCTTCTCCAAAGAGCACCCAAGGACAGGTGGGGAGAGGGGCTATCTGAAACGCAACACAATCCGCCCTTATAGAAAGTACATGCTTGTTTTTAAGGGGAAACGGTACCTAACTGGAATAGGTTCGGACACTAGGAATGCTTTATATCATATTCATAACTCAGAAGATGTAGTCCTCCTCACCACTTGTAAGCATGGAAAGGACTGGCAGAAACACAAGGATGCACGCTGTGACAAAGACAATGCAGAATATGACAAGTAAGTACTTCACAACTGTCTTGTGGTTAGCTTTATTGCAAGAGTCTTTCAGGTCTAGCACAGCCACAGACCAGGTCTGTCTTAACAGTCATTTTTGTCAGTATGGCATATTTATCTAGTTGAGATGACACTCATATTTCTCCTGAACTCTCATGACAAAGTGGATGGTGCCTATGTTGCAGGTTTTGACAGGACACTTGTTTGCTCCTAAGGATTTTCAGGATTGTCTCTGACCAGCTCACTGAGTTGTAAATTAAATTGGCAGGGGTCGACTAAACGCAAAAATAACAGTGGTATTTCTTTTTGAATTTCCTAATGTTGTGTAAATTAGGACGTTCAATGTTATAAAGTAAGAAGAGCTATCCCCGGGCTGTCAAAAAGATAAGGTGCCATTACGTTTTCATTACATTAAGTGTATCTGCTGTCCAAATGCAGCGTGATTTGAAGTCTGTCCAGAGCTCATGTTTCCTTGATTTGATTACTGCTCATTTTGCACAAATGATTTACTCCGCCACAAGCTTTTACTGAACAACTGTGATATGTTGCTTTCAAATATTCTTCATGTCATATAATTTTATTTACCAAATTATACATCACGAGGCACACATAAGTAGATTTGCGTTAATGTCAGCCACAAGAACCGCTGTATTAATGCCATTCAGCTGATAGTCCCATTGGTCTATGGCTTGTTATTCAGCAGCGAATAAATCTGCATGTTTCTCTTCTTGATAACCTACCCTCTGACTTTCTGATAGACTTCGACAGATGTCATGCTCTCTCAGTGATGCACAAATAAAAGTTTTATGCTGAAATAAGTAGATAATGCTCAGTGTAACCAGTCCCTTTACCCTGTGCGCAGGTCGGTTGCCCAGTCCCACAACTAAGCCATACTGTATTTTGTACTCAAATGTGATGAGTAAACTGGCGTCTGTCTCCCAGCTTTGGCCAGTGGGATTCATTTCGTGTCCCCTCAGACCATGCTGTGTTGTTATTGGTGACTGTATGGCGCTGGGTGTTTGACTGTGGCTCTTTGGAGTGGATTAGTAGGGACAAAGCGCTGGTGCCAGTAAGGGGAAGCCACTCTGGCCTCTGTTTGCTCAGTCATTTCCCAGACAAACCCAACTGCATCAGCCAGGAATGCCCTGGCCCCAACCCGCGTCCTGCGTGACCCCGCCGTTGTTTGGGGGTTCAACTCTTTGTTGCCGTCAGTTGCTTGTTTGGGTGACACACCTAGTTAGCTGTGATTAGCTATGATACCTGGCTGCAACAAGAATGTGTGAGAGGGGCTTGCTTGGACCACATTTATTTACCATTAAGCCTCACAGGATTCACATTTAATGTCTGACTTGGTTGGAAAGTAACACAGAGGCTCTTTCGCACGCTCAGTCAGTAACGTTCCTCATATCGGTCTTAAGACTTGAACTATCTGCTCTCTATGCCATGCTTTGCCAGCTCAATGCTTGATGCCAAGTGCTGCCAGGGGGTGATTTTACACAGTGAGATGGGTGGCATCAGAGCTATAACCCAAAGGAAAAATTAATCCTCCTGTCATTAAGTACATTGGGGGTGAAACAGGCCCTGAGTATCTCTTACCCTTGCCAGCTTAGCTGTATGTGTAGTACATCCTCAGTCAACAAGCTTTAGCCTGGTATTCGGTCCAATGCAAAATTCCTGTAATATTAGAAAAAAAATACTAATCCTAGTGTTGCCTCAACAAACTCTGTAAATCACTGAATATTAATATGGTTATAAAAAGTTACTCAAATTTAAGCTAGGGTTTCTATGTTAATTGTCAAAAATACAAACAGATAAATATCTTTGTTTTATTTTTAAATCTCGTGGCTAAATGTTTTACCTGGCCAGAGTAGGCTACAGCAGCTAGGAGTATGGCTGAAACACCTAGAAAGGTTTCTGACACTTAAAGAAAAAAAATCTTTTCATCCAGAGGAAGAATTACAGTCTAAAAAGGAAAACGATCGACGGCAAGGGAAAACATGGGTTACCAATGGGGTATTTTTTCCTTTCGTTATGTAATTATCTTCACTGCAAAACGGGAAGGACAAAAGTTCAGCCCTGCAGGTGTAAATAGTGAGGAGCATACATTGCAGTTTAAAGAAGAAAAGACCATCTGTGCCTGCTATTTTTCTACCCTGTTGGCACGCATGGTCTTAGAACGTGATTTACTCCATGATCAGATCTTGGTTCAGCTAGCCAAAACGCATAGTAAAGTAGCCTCAGATGTTGGCTGGATCTCAAACTGATTATAATCTGGCCTGGTTTAGGCGATTGCTGTTTGCGATCAGATCAGCTATCAGAGAATAAAGGCATCACTGCTGGTTGTTATTTTTCCTTGACACTGATTTCTGTTGGCTATTATGACTGCTCCCTGAGATAAAGCAACCTGCAGTGCCTTTACAATCTGCTGGTTCTGTTTTGTGCAATCTGACAAAACCTTGTGTTGCCATCCTTTATAGGTCTGCTCACCTTAACTTTGGACTGTATCGTGCTGCAGTGTGGCTGCTGGACACAATTTGGTACCATTCAGCTTGTGTATTAGTGTGCGCGTCCATCTACTGGATTTGTGAGCCGTGCAAGACCCTGGAAGTTTTTCCCTCTTTTGCTAGTTTTGCACACCTGCGCTGTATTGTGTTAAATTTACTTGTGGATGTGTATAAATTTCTGATGTCACTGACAGTTGAAGTAAAATTGTTGCTGAGTTGTCTTAAAGTAGAAAAAGTGCATCCACATCCATACCAAAAAATGGGGCAGGTGCTTGGCTGAAAATAGGTTAACAGTGTACATGGAAAAAAAAATCCACAGCTTGCACACAGCATGCATCCCCTTTTGTCTGTTAATTGCAACACGAAAACTATAACATTTCAAGCACACCTGCTCTCAGGTCATGCACTAAATTGCCAAAATTGTAGTCCTGCAGTGTGCGAGTTGCTGTCTTTTTTTTCTTTTCATTGTTGACTTGTCTTAACACACATACATTATAGTGACCAAGAACATCTCACAATTGGAGAAACACAGTGTTGTTTGAACCCCATTGGTTCCCACCTGTTACCCTCAAGCTCAAAATACAGTTGTACTCATAAACATGGTTTTTTGTTTGTGCTTTCAATCAGGGGAATTGGGGTAAGTTGATAAAGTATCACTAAAATGTAATTCATTATTTTCAGATCATCACATTGCTTGATAGAGTATTACAGTTTAATGATGGCAGCTGAGCTGTGTCATTAGCTCAATGAAATTTGATGACAAAGAAGAACGTTTGAGCAGCACGCTTACTGCTTCCATAGGAATAAAGAGTGTAAATAGTGGCCAGGTGCTGCTAATCAAATGCACTTGATTGACTGATGATCAGGAGTGGAAGTCCCAGAAAATTCACCCAAGAGCTACAGCTCACTCTACAGACCTCTCTTAGCATGTTAAATGTAAAAGTTCATGACAGTAAAATTTGAAAAAGACTGAGCAAGTATGGAAGGGTTGCCAGGCGAAAGCCTGTTCTCTAAAAAGAACATGACAGCATGCCTTAGGTTTGCAAACTTCCATCTGAACAAACCACAAGACTTCTGGAACAATATCCTTTGGACACACAAGACCAAAGTGGAGATGTTTGGCAATAATGCAGTGGCATGTTTGGCGTAAACCAAACACAGCATAATCAGCACAGTGGTGGTAGCGGGGTGATGGTTTGGGCTTGTTTTGCAGCCACAGGATCTGGGTACTGCAGCGATTGTGTTGACCACAAACTCCTCCAAAATATTAAAGAGTCATATCATGAGGCCAAAGTTCGGCCAGAATTGGGTCATGAAACAGGACAATGATCCCAAGCAGGCCCTTAAGAGAACTGTGTATGAACAAATGCCAGGAAACCTCAGTGAACTTAAGCAGTGCTGTAAAGAAGAGCGAGCCAAATTTCCCCCTCTGACAGACTGATGAAGTCATACAGAAAACAATTACTTTAAGTTGCTGCTAAAGGTGGTTCTACAAGCTGCTAAATCACGGGTATACTTAGTTTTTCACAGGACTGCAGGAAGTCCTCTGAAAATATTCTTTTTCACAAATCTGTATAAGATCGATGCTGTTGAGTTTCATCTTTTTCAGGATAACATCTTTCATCTTTCTCCATAGATTTTCTTCCCGTTACCTTGTGAGATGGCCAGTACCAGATCGAATTACTTCAGCTTTTTCCTTACTGGTTGATTACTTTGGTTTCAGACTAAATCAGCATATATAATCCACCTGAAGGTGTTTGACAGTTATCAGAACATGCAGTCTTCATATCGTAGGTAGTTTTCAACAAGACATTTTTCGAGGTGCTCTTACTGAACTGGTTTTAATTAATTGCTTTTTGGCTTCAAGTCTTTTTTACAGGACTGAGCCATTACTTCCCAAAAGCTGAGCTATTTTCAGATACTAATCATACTTAGACCTGCTCCATATCACCAGTCTGGCATCCCTGACTTTCCAAAGGGGTTGGACTTGGTGGAGTCAAATATGTGGATGGGCTGTAGTTGAGGAAGATTGTTATCAAGGAGATCAGTATTTGTTTCTGGGTTATGATTCAACTTTCCAAATGAAAAATGTCTCTGACTTGTACTGCGCTGCAAACAACACACTCGCTGTAGTAAGCTGCTTGGAGGATGTTGCAAATTGGGGAAAATGTTAAATGGGTTGAGCTCTTAAAATATCTCCCTGGATTAAGCAGTTGTTTGTCAGACAGGCGGCTTTAGACTCTGCTTAAGACATTAACCAGTATATTAACGTGTTAAATAATTAAACAAATGCAGGTACTTTACATAGTATACGCTCGTTTCATCAAAGTACAACTCAAACAGTAAAACTACCGCAGGTTTGCCCCATCTTTAGTTAGTTGGGCTCTCTGGGGAGGTTGGTGTGTGTTTGTGAATGAGTTGCACTGTCCTGTTACACAGCCCTATGGGTCAGACAGTGCAGTCTGTGGTCTAACTGGGTGGAAGTAATAGTTTCTGTGCCTGGCTGTGGCCCTTTGTGCAACAAATCCCTTTTATCCTCTCCCACTGACAACAAGGAAGTTGTGACAGACAGAATGCAGCCTCTCACCATAATTACCATGTAATGGTCATGTCATTTTTGTGTAGTAGTTCAGACTTTATGCTTCAGGAGTTTGATTGATGTGGATATGGGGGTTTTGATGTACTCTCTCTGCATATAACAATTTAAGTGCATTTTTTAAAATCCTTTTTTTGTCAGCGATGATTATTGCTTGTGCAGTTCTCTTGATGAGGCAGACTTCCACATCAGCATTGGCTGTCAAGATGATTTGGCAGTGCTTACAGTAAATGGAGGAAATCATGTCAGAAGATTTGTTGGATTTTTCGTTTGTGAAAAGTTCTTTTGCTGAAAACAATGGATTAGCTCCAAATGACGCTTTCTCCAGTCTCTCTCGGCTACCTGATTACTCGTAGCTCGCTTGAACAACTTGCAAATAAAGCAGAGTTTGTGTTTGTTTTCATATCTCGTGTCCATAGTCTGTCGTCTTAGTATACTTAGTAAGCCCCTATTTTGCTTGTTTATCTGTCATGCTTTTTTTTGCTGTTTATAGTCTGTGAGAATCAACTTTTGCTCCCCTCTTCAACACATTGTCCCTTTCATATCTGCACTCAGCCACTGTTTACAAGCTTGTAATGCAGCCAAAGGAGAGACTAGAAGATGCAGCAGGAGGCAGGTCAGATGCAATTTTAACCTCAAACTGAAAGCCCGCTCACAGCTTGTTTCCAATTAAGAGGCCCTGCCAAGTGCGAGAGTATGAGCAGGACAGAGTGAGAGATGCGGGGAGAGTCACAGAGGAGTGGGAAACAAGCTGAGTGGAAGTTGGGGGGTGGGGTGGGGAGAGAAATGGGAGCACAAAGTGAACAAACAGTGACAGTCTGAGAAGCTGAAATACGGAGGGAGAACATAAAAAAGAGAGCGAGGAAGAGAGAAAAACACATGCCAGCTATCCAGCATTGAGAGGTGAGTGCAATAGCTGGCTGGATGCTGACGTTGTTCTGCTAGGTGTATTTATAGACTTGCAGGGTTTTAATCCTCAGTACTGGCCAAAGCCCCTAGCAGAGGGCTGTGAGCCAACTTGATGCAGGCTTTACTGAGCTTGGGGAAAATGATAATCTTTGGGGGAGGATGGTCGATTTCTGAGTTCCTGTACATTATCTATAAATTCCTTTTTTCACATTGTCGTCCACTATTTATAACACATTGGACCACAGTTTTGTTTGTTTGGTTGTTTGGTTTTTCGGTTTTTCGTGTATACTTGTTAATTTATTTTGTAGCCCTTTTTGTGAAGAGTGCTTCTAGCTAAGCTCATCTAAAAGCTTGATAGCACTGTGGTGTTAATGGTCACAAAATTAACTTTTGTTAAGCATTACTAAAAAGGAAGAGATTAATGAGTCATTCATAAATTAATAAGCGCACACAAATTTGCTCCTTTGCCTCTCAGCCATTATGAGAAACCCATAGCCTGTATGGCTGCAATGAGGTAAATATTGTATAAGCTCAGCATTTGCCTGAAGTAGAGATACTTGTGCACATAGCCTTGATACCTTGACATGGTGTAAATTATCTTTATATAGGTGACATCATGACAACGTCAAAGGACTGTCACTGGCAAAGGCAGACTGAGGAAAAGCTTTGCGTTAAGTCATGCCTTCCGACAAAAGTTGCAGTTGAGCATAAAAACAAGACGAAGGTCAACACGTTGACGTGCACGCACATTCTGATCAAAGCCTTTTATCCAGGAAGTATCGATGAGGTAGAAAGACGCAAGATGCAAATGATTTTGCAAGCTTCGAAGTTCTGTTTTTCCCTAATAATGTCAGCGAAATAAAGGTACAAATAGCCCTGTAAATATTATCTTTGCATTGGTGTGTGGCTTGTAGGGTCATTTGCTGGGTGAAGAAGACTAATTTCATTAAGAGCTAAAAAGCTCAGTAAAACGCTCTCTTTGAATAATTTTACTATGTTGGCTTACTGGTCAGAAGTAAAGGTAACTTAGTGCCAAAAGTACCACACACACACACACACACACACACACACACACACACACACTAACTACAGACACCTAACAGCAGCCACGTGATGCCTTGCTGGCAGCATTTGGTTTGGCGTGTCAGGGCTCTTAAGCTGTTTTTAGCTGCAATGAAAAAAATGGTAGTTTTATGGTGGTGTTGATGAATGAAGATCAGAGTTTCTCAAAGAAACTTGTAGCCTGATTGTGCTGCTTTTGTGCTAAAATGCATACATAATTGTGAACAGCTGTTGACGACGCTGTCTGCTGAAAATGTCAGGAACATCAAGTCGGGACGCTGTGTGGGGATGCCCATTCACATGTAGAGAGTGCAGGAGGCAGGCACATGCGTCAGATAATGTTAACAAAAGTTCTGGGCTTCAGGTCTATTTTGCCAGTTTTCCTCGTGGACTCTAAAGTTACTGACTTGAGTTAGTGACTTGAGTTTAGGAAAAGATCCCAGTTTTCTGAAGTCTCTTTTAGTTTCCGTGCACTCAGCTGTGCCAGTCAACCATAACCATAACATTTGGACCTGCTATAAAGAGCTGAATGATACAGCGGGCAGTAAAGGACGCTGGTAAACCACAAAACCACACTGCACAGATTATATGTTTATTTTTGATTGACACTGGTGTAGAAATATCACTCACATTACTGCACAATAATTTTGGAATGGTCAATGTTAGAAATACTTTTTCTGATTGGGAGGTTTGTGTGAGAAGCTGATGGTGTGCGTTGTGGAGTTGTAATCTGAACTGTATCTGAGACAAGCAGCCATATATAAGCAACTACAAGTAAGCTAGGAGCTTTTCTCCAGAGAATAGTGTAGTGTATTACAACACAGAAGTGGCTGATGGAATAAATTTTCAGCATTTATGTAACTCTCATACATTGTGTTTTCAGTTTAACTTATGTTAACAGATTCACTCTTGCAGAGTTTCAGCTGTTGGTCGGTTATTCCATTGGCTGCTTGTTTCCATGTGGCTTTTACCGAAGTGGATACACAGGTTGAATCCCACTGAGGAAAATGCCACCAGCACCAGTTACTGACAACAGTGAGCTGAGATGAGCTCTTCTGAATGCTGCGATTGAAAACTGCTCTCATATCTTTGTCTGCTGATCTTCATCTTTCAGAGTGATGACAGACGGTAGAGCAGGAAATGTGTCAGTGTGACGCACTGAGCTTGTGCCTCCGTTCTCCTTTTATCTTTATCTCTGCAGTTTCCCCCCCACCATATTTTACTGTATCAGTTTGGCTCCTCTGAATGTAAATTTTTAGTGATATTTTTGAAGTTGGATTTTAACAAGCTTCTTTCATCATAAAAGAGAAATCTTTTTTGCGAGATTGCTGGTTTAAAATATGACTTGTGTCAGCCAGAATACATTCATAGTGAGGATTTATTTGCCTTAGAAACTCGCCATTATAGAAAATTAGACCATAAATGGCATAGTTAGAAGGCTGCTGTTGATTTTATTTATTTATTTATTTATGGGTTCCACCTGCCTTAAGAGGCAATAGCCTCAACTAGATAGAAGATAAGGCTAGCTTTAGGCACCACAGATAAGAAGCGGCTTATTATATCAGGAGAGCTCATGGGAACTGATGGCTATCTCTCAAACAGATGATGCACCTTCTGATTGTGTGTGTTTAGGCTGGATTAATTGAAATTTATTTTCAATTTGACTTGACAACTATGAAAACAAAATCAGTAGTTATGGATTAATTTTTGTAATGATGCTCTCATTCTGTCTTGTGATGTAAATCCAGCACACCGCTTTTCCTTTCACTGGCGCACTTTTGCCTCTCCCTAAAAGCCCAAACTCAGTTTAGTTTAGCCTGAGCCAAGATGACAGTGATGTTACTACTGTTAATGAGTAATTGCTTGAAGTAAATGGGATTTAATTATGACTAAGATTATCATAATTAGGATTTTTGACATAAGCATGCAGCCCTAGTGTTTGCGTATAAGACAGTTGTGACTGCCACAAATGAGTGTTGAGTTTGCAATAGATTAGCAGTCCTCAAGTTAGTGAAAGGTTTTCATAACAGCGTAACATGCAGCTTGTAAAAAGGAACAATGAACAACTGCACGGCAAAGCAGGCTGTTAGGGGACGGCTGCGGGTCGCCAAAATTTTGTAGCAACTGCGATGACCGCAGTCACCTACTGTTCAGTGTTCACTTATGCATATAATGTAATAAGTCTGGATTGTAGTTCAAGAGCAGTTTTGCTATATGGTTGCACCTTAATATTGGCAGCTCAGATCAGTGCTGTGTTTGCTGATGCACCTTTTTTTTTTTTTTTTTCTTTCTCCAGTGACAAATAACTCTGGTCACTTACTTATGCTGCAATCTGCTGTACTTCTTAAACAAGCACAGCACTAGTGGAAACAAATGCAACTAGCTGCCAGGTTATAACGGGGCCAGCATTGTTACTCTACATAAGTCATGTCATGCAAAAATGACTAACCTGATTCTGACTGATAAGTGAAGACAGGGGTACACGGGCCTGACCTACTCAGTTTACTCACAACATCACAAGCTTGAGTCAAGCCAGTGAGCTGCGCACAATGTCCAGTGAATTTCTACTGTAATTTTTAGTAACATGAAGGAAACCTATGATATAGAAAATGCTAATACTGTGTTTATATTCACTGTGCATTTTCCAGAAGTGAACTGTTTCTCAGAAGTGGCCAATTTGCTCTTTTCTCAGTTGGTTACTGTTTCATTTTTTTCTGCTAGGTTTTATAGAGAGGAAAGTTGAGGGTGAACGGAGGGTATTGCCAGAAATGCTGACATCTCATCACCAGTCATTCACGGCTACCAGTGCCTGCTAGGTTTCCTTCAGTCATTGCCAGAAATGCTGACATCTCATCACCAGTCATTCACGGCTACCAGTGCCTGCTAGGTTTCCTTCAGTCATACAAACTTGTCCCTAACTTGAACTAATTTAACAACAGTGGCAAATTATGCTATTACTGGTGGCCATCTTAGTCTTGCATACTTGTGTAGTTGAGCATATACAGCAATGGCTGCAATACTTTCCTCTTCTCCCTCCCTTCCTTTTTCACGCTCCTTTTCTGATTCAAATTCAAATATGCTTTATTTGCTTGAATGGGTTTTTAAGCCACATTCTCACTCTCTTTGGAGGCCAGTTGTACAGGACAGAGGGTAGGGCCATTTATTTGCTATGTGCCTCTATCTTGGCTCTTCTCCTGACAGGTTGATGTATGTCTTATCCTTGGCAGCCATGTGCAGGTGATGTATTCCCCTTGTAATCCTGGGAATAAGGAAAGGAATTTCCACAGTCCATAGTATGGCCAAAAATAGGGAGTGCTGCCAAACCAGCGTGGATCTGAGAGGGTTGGAAAGAAAATGCAGTCATCCCTGCATCTACGATGGAGATGAAAGGCGTGACATTTGTGAAGGGTAGGTTTGCTAAAGCTGCTGGTATGCTAGGGTGCAGAAAAGTGCTCTGTGGTCTACCTCAAACCCACTCTTTGCTCTGCTTTCTGCAAGGTTTGATGCTGCCGCTAATGTGAATAATGTCAGTGGTGTAAGGAAATTTCGGACCGGTTCTGAAAAGCTCTTAACGTAGAATAGGACAGAAGACGACACAGTAGATTTAGTGTTTCATATATAATATGAAAGAGGATGGTATGAAATATATAATATTTCATACCATCCTCTAGCAACGTCATGTGAAATGCTGCTGGTGGAGCATTTAAGGACAAAGATGTAGCCTAACCCTTTCATGCATAGTGTTCACCACAATGGACAGCTTCAAGCTGTTCTCTTGTACATGCATGTGTTTTGTTGTTATAGTTGCATATCAGTCAACACAGTGGATACTACTGCATCATCCCATACACTGCTACCTATTGGCCAGTCGTGGGAAATTGTTTTTGGTATTTTATTTGTTGGTTGAATGTAATTAACAGGATCAGGATAGTCAATACTAGCAGTAGCGACAGTCGATCGGAGGATGCAAAAATCATTTTCTGTTACTGGTTTGTTAAACGCATGTTGTCCAGCTGAGTGGACATGTTTGTAACGTCATGAAAAATAGGCTCATAAACAAAATTTTGATTGCATCGGGCCTAAAGAGGAATAAAAACTGGAAAAAATCTTGACTGAGGGTCGTGCATGAAAGGGTTAATGGAACTGAGTCATCATTCAGGCAGCCAGTGTTTGCGTGAACCATGAGCTACATTAGAGTCCTTTCGCTCAGATAACCTGCTTGCCCGGCATGACGAGATCTTTCCAAATTATTCCTCATGTACAATGAAATATGCTGTGAGAGCTACATGAAGAATTAAGCTCCACTCTACACCAGTGCCAGTTAAATCCTATGGGATTTTAATCCCTCAGTCAGTATGAAGACGAGACCTGCAAACCCCACAGACATGAAGTCCCTCGTTGTCTGACTTTTTAATTCATGTGTTATTTAATGGGAATTTAAAATGTTTTAAAAAAGGATGTCTGGGGGGAATTGATTGACTTAGCCTGATGATCAGCTTTGTCCTTGTGTTTTCTCAAAGGTATTTTGGAAGTGGCTCACTGTCACCATGTGAGGCCATGCTGCGCTATGTAAATGTAACCAAAATTTGGCCGGATTGGAAAAATCAACAACCACCATGTTGTGGAGCTTGGCTGGGATCATCAGATACAAGTGGCACACAAACAGACGCACACGCAGTGATACGCTATCTCTTGCTGTCCTCTTTGGACTCCCATTTTGTCAGATAAAGGCTATAGCTTGGCATGGTGAGAGGAAGGGGAACTTGCAGCACACATGATGATAACCCAGAGTAAGTGATACTCTTCTGTGAAATGATGGTTCTATTCACCCGGTCCTTTGTTGCCATTCTTAACAGATTAAGTGGCCATTTAGATTTAAAATCACATAAAACTTACAAAAACTTTATCAAGATGAAAAGCATTGTTTGCTGACAGAGACTCGAGGCAGTTTCTTTTGTAAAACAATTTGTGTATTACCAAAAAAGGGTATTTTGCTGTGATTGAGACCAATGTGATCTGGACTCTGATTTTGATTCTGTTTGCTAAGCTACACGCAGCGTCTTTCTCGCTCACTCTGTGAAATCTGTGACTTTCCCCTCCTGAGGTCATAACCAGGGGGCGAGACAAGAAGTGTTGTCTTTGATCTTTCCCGCTGTTCAAACTAATTACCTGCTTGCACCAGCAAGCACTGCTGGCCGTGGAATTCATTAACAGATGATGAAGCTTTGTTCTGGCTGTGTGTGGAAGGATATACAGGAAATCAGCTACCTCAGACATTGTGCATTTGCCTCCCTAAAACTAGGCTAAATCTTCCTTATGTGTAACATTGCAAGACCGTTAATGAGGGATTTGGTGTTTCTTTGGCTAACCCTCCCTGATTAAATAAAAGGTGATGAGTGTAACATATTGTGACAGTTCTATAAGTAACTCACAGTAATTACAAACCTTGTCACCTCATCTTGTGCTCATTTTTGACTGCTTTTTGAACTATAAATGTGTGCCACATCCAATTCTGGTATATTTTCGTGTTCCCTATAAAGTAAATTTAAAGGAATAATCTTTTCACTGTACATTTCTGAAATTATCTCCATCATCCATCCGTATTATCTGTGTTTGAAAACACAAAAGCTTGTGCATTGTTTCTATGTTTGATTTAGTAAACATAAGTTAGTACTAATTGGATGAATATTGAAGATTTGCATTAGTGACCTAATGCTAGGAGTAAGGAAGTGGTTGTTTACATGCCATGAGTGTCTTCCATTAGGTCCCATAGCGTGGCAGAAAGTAGGGAGTATTGCCAAACCAGCTTGGACCCAAGAAGGGTCCAAGCACGGAGAAAAAGAAGCAGAAATGGTAATGAAATGCAGCCCTCCTTTTTTCTGATGTTTGCTAAAGCTGCTGGTGTACTGGGGTTCAGAAAAGTGCTCTCTCGTCCATCTGTGCTGTGCTTTCTGCAAGGTCCAGTGCTGCCTGCTGTTGTAAATTATTTGATTGTGATCTGAAAGGAAATTTTGGGCATTTTCATGTCATAAAAGCCATTTTGCGACATTGGGTAGTGTAGGAAAGCTATGTGATGGTATAGTAGATTATTGCTTAGTTTCTTAGAGACCAGATACATTTTAGTACTGTCAAATGCATGTTTATTTCTTTACTTGCCAGCTAGATGAAAGTCTCTGCAGATCAGGCCGCTAGTGACTCGGGGTAGGGGAAAAAAAATTGATATAGCGTAGTATTGCCATATTTTGCATGGTGACATATTGATAGAGAGACACCAAATGTTGGTATTTTATTTAATAAATTAAAATACTTGAGGAATACTATGAACTAGAGGGCTCATCTCATGCACCACCATCCTGAGATAATGCTAGCTGAGCAAACTTGGATGAAATCAGCTCAACTGAAAAACCATCCAACACTGGACACAGTTTGACAAAGCTACCTGCTAATTCAAAGCAAGCTAATGGCTCAGTCACATGATTAAAAATAGGACAAATAGAACTGGGTGCAAGCTGGTTGTATTCTTGTTATATTCCTGTAGAACAGGAAGGTTGCTGAGTGTAAATGTAAGAGTTAAATGTGAATTTCTGTCTGTACACAGCAACAGATATGCAATTTTCAACAGTGTATCACAGTCAATTGCTAAGGAGCAGGCAGGCAGGTGATTCCCTCCTCTGCTAGTGTCACTGAATTTTCTGGTTTTATTGTTAATAAAATTACTGGATCCAAACATATAAAATGTTGCTGATTTTCACTAACCCACCCCCCCCCCCAAAAAAAAAGAAAAACAGGGCTTTAAATGACTCAGACATCACTTTCTATGTAAATTCTTAAAAAAACCCACCAAAAAACAGAACAGGTTTGTACATTTACTGACTCTGCAGTATAATGCCACTTTACTGAAATAGAAACTCTTTGACTCTGGGGCAGACATGCAAACTGCCCCTCTTCATGTTTTATTTTGAAGAGCATTGCTGATCTGTTAGCCAAGTGCCACAAATTTCAGCTAGTTGCTGCAATTTTATGTGTCCCCTGGGATAAACTGCAGTATTTTTCACTTTACCCATCATCATTAGTACTACCGGCACCCTGTAATCTCTCTTGCTGTCACTGAGGCAATGGGGCTTCTCTCTGCGCTGTGGTCTCGTAATTGTGAGGTAATCATCTTTTCCCTCTTGAGAGCTAAAAGACTGTGTTTACACTTCGTTTTTTGGCGGCTCGTCTTGGTGAGATGCTAATTTACACTCTCAGCAGCAGAATGAAGCTGCTCTTCTCATTACTTGACACCGGCTTTACACACACAGCCAATCTTTACCTACCAAGCGTTTGAGGCTGGATGAACTCCTACTTGGATAAATAACTCCTACTTTCTCTGTTTGCATTTTAAAAAAAAGGATTATTTCACCAAAATTACAAAATTTGTTTCCTCACTTAGATTTAGTTGTTTCTGTCCCCTTCTGTTTTATTTGTAGTTAAGTTTTGAGCTATCTGTCTCTAAGATGTTCAAGTGTTCTGGTGGGTTGAACACTTTTCACTAGAACTACTTCTACTTTTAAAGAAACGGAGCCTGTGAATACTGTTGATTGCGCTCTTGGTGTCCACTCCAAAAAGTCTTTGATGTAGGAACTAAAAACTATGCATTTTCACATAATGCTGGACCATTATCATCACAACAGCACAGTACATTCACACATTATCAAAGTGTTGAAAGCTGTAAGAACTAACTGCTATGTCTGTCTTAAAGCAAACGTTCACACTTTTGCACTAAGAAAATAAATAAGTAAATAACTCATGCATATGCTCATGCATATTCACACATGCACACACTTGCATACATGGCCCTGCATTTTAGCTCTTGCCTTACCCCTCAGATATTGTCCAAAATCACACCCACACGCAAACAAATACAAAATGTTTCAAAACAGACTCCTCAGTCTCAGCATCCAGGCTTTATCTAAATCCTTCTCTCAGCATGATGAATGTTGGCTCAGATCAGACACAGCCCACAAGTCCATTTGATGCTGCATTGATCTCAGAGTTGGTTGATATCTTTCCATATTCTGAATTAAGATAGGCATTACCAATCCCTCTTCTCCCTGTCATGGCTATTACCATGGCAGCTTTACTAGTAAAGGGAGCGGCTGTCTGTGAATTTCATCCTTTACAAAAACACAGTAGTTCAAATGCAGTCAACATACTGATAGATTTATGTACATTTAAGGGATACAGATAAATGCGCATAATCACTTCATTTCAACCTACTTTTTGTCTTGTTTTTTTTTTTTTTTTTTTTTTTTTTTTTTTTGTGATTAAACTTCAACTCTGCTCTTTTCCATTGTTCTGTTTCCCCATCTTTACATGGGTTATTCTCCTCTTTCCCCACATCTTATCCCATCTTTCATCACTCTTCCTCTGCCCCTCCTCTTCCCTTCGCAGTTCCTATCCATTCATCACCCCGTTTACTTCATCCTCTCCCTCCACCTTTGTGTCATTCAATCCCTTTCTCCATCGGTATCTGCCCTCTTGCACTTCCATCTCTTCCTTCACCCATCCTGTTTGCTTGGCCCAGGAACAGAGACATTCCTGACCTGGAGTTATCTCTCTTGCAGAACAGCTCCTGTACCAGCATCACCAGATAGGCTCTGTCTCCTACACAAGCCGTTGCTGGCTGTTCGACAGCCTTCCTTCAAGCTTAGAGGCTGCTTAGATTAATCTGCTCAACTTCAACCTTTGTTCTTAATGGAACACACTTACAGCTCTGTGGATGATCAGTGTTTCATTCACTTTGGCATTTACCAAAGCCATGTTATTAGTTGATCAGTAAGCTTGTCAGCTTACTGTGCGAGTACCTACTTAGATCACGCAGTGCTAGGGGTGGGCGATATGGACCAAAAATAATATCACGATATTTTTTAGCTGAATGGCGATATACGACATATATACGATATATTTTTTCTTTCCAAAAGGTATAAACAAAAGGGCACTTCAGAGTCACACGGGCACTTTTTTTTTTAACACTCGGCTGTAGCTGTACATGAGAAATTGCTCAAAAATAAACTATTGGCATGTTTCAATAATAATG
>JAVDPK010002593.1:116783-138131 GCA_034780415.1 Cichlasoma orientale
AAAAGGCGGGGGGGGGGGGGTGTCTGACAAGTGGCTAAATGTAGCAACAAAGTCACAAAGGTGGCGACACTGCATGACCCACGTGAGCATAATCCGCTGTGTGGTGGGGTGGGGGAAATTAGCATATCATGATATAATTTATTTTCCCAGGCAAGATTTTTTTTACCACTATTATCGTGAATGATATGATATAGCCCAGCCCTACGCAGTACCATTTTTTTTTCTTTCCAAGCAGGCTGTAAAGTCCTTAAAGATTATTATTTGGAAATACACAATAGTCAGCATAAATGTATATTACTCTCAGTCATCCTTATTGCTAGAGACGTCAGTCCCTCCATGGTTGTTGCAGTCAAGTAATTTAACCCTAACGGATGATCCAACATCTTTATGTTGCCTGACTTTACAAACCAGTCCTGACATTCCAGCACTAATGGCTGTTCCATTAACAACAGTCATTTCATTATCTCCAAGAGTCCCATGTTCTGGTTATGGTACCTAGAGAGCACTTCAAAGCATCGTACTCATCACCCTCATCAAGCTGATGGATGGCTGATTAGACATGTGGGAAACGCTTTTGCCAAACTACTGAATAAATCAGCAGCTCCTTTATGATCCAAGCATTTTTATTTGGATGGATGTTTTTAAAAAATCAGTTTGATTTGGTCAGTGTGCATGTTGACTGTACTTGTACAAACTCGGGGCTGTGTATGGCTCCAGTTTAAAGAGCAGTATTTGAACAGATGAAAGGTTGTTTTGCATTTAAGTTCTCCTGTTTAGTAAGGGCTTAAGATGGATAGTGACTGAGAGGGGGCACGAGAAAAATAAGAGTGATAGAAGACTCAAAGCATAGTAATTGGGTGAATTAACCTGGGGTCATGTAATGTGGTGGAGTTTTAGACCCCCCTCTGTGTGTCTGTAAATGTTTTATAAAGCTGTCTTTGAACTCATTAACCAGAGGAAGATGAGTGAGTCCAAGACGCCTTGAGGAAATGAGTAAAGGCTTTGTTTTTCAAAAAGCCATATTGGTTCTAACATTCTCTCTGCTCCATTGACTCGGGGTTGAGCACGCAGTGCTTGTTAAACTCCATTAAGCAGCAATGGTAATTCTTGTACCACTGGAAAAGTATCCTTTTCTAATAATGTGTAACAACCGTACATTTTTACCTCTTCAGTGTGTGTGCTAAAAAATGAACACATTCAGGGATCCAACTGCCTATGATTTGGTCTTTGCCTTATGTTTATTCAATTCTGTTTACTTATTAAACATAAATGATCACTTCCCGTGATGGAGATTACTGTGGTGATGTGAAATAAAGTCTAGCACAGGCACGTCAGTGTAACATTATGAATGTGTAGTTTATTTCAATTAGATTTTTTTTTTTTATTTTTTTTTTTTTTTTTTTTTTTTTTTACCCCTGAAGCTCTATTGCCTTCCACTTCTCTTTTCTTTTCTTTTTTTTGGTCCCAGTATTATGTCCCCATCCTTGGCTCGAGGCAGTGTTAGCCAACACCAATGCTTCAAAAAAATGTTCTAATCTATCATGGCTGCAGGTAAAAACGGTGGAGATTAACTACCCCATTAAATGCAAGATAGTGCAGGGAATCTCATTCATAACAGTCTTAGACGTTAATCAGTAATGTTTCATCCTCAGGCCAATGGAGTATTTTAAGCTTGATAACTTAAGGGAAGTTGAGTTCGTGCTCTTTAGTTATTCTGGACAATAACTTGTGTGTCCTCCAGCGTTGATGTTCTTAGCTGCATTGCATTGCTGGAATAAATATCACAGTGTAGCTAGTATTCAGATGCATGCACACACAACAATAAATTTGTGGGGGTTGAATCTTGCTTTGGTTGGTGTACAAGTTCCCTACAAGCTCTAAAAAGAAATCTGTAAGACACTCTTGCTATAACAGAGACCACTATCTTCACTGCACAATAACCTGGTGCAAGTTTGAGCGATGCTACTAATCCCATATTCAAAGCACCTGTCTGATTGTTTTGTGGAGATAAACATCTAATGATTGTTCCCATGCCTGAAAACTCGGTATATGTAAATTCATATTACATTTGATGTAAGTCTCTCAGAAAGAATATTTGTTTTTATTTGAAATTGGATTCAAAGTTTTCCCCTCTTGGGCCTATCGCTGTGTGTTGTACACGTCTACTTCCTGGTGTGCAGTCTTGTCAGGAAACAAAACAGCTGCGTCTAAGAGGGTCCGTTTGTTCAGCTCTTGAAGTTGCTCTGATGTGTGTTGAGCTCAAAATGAGGCTTTATGTGTCTGTTTGTGACAGTCTTGCCATGGGTGGTTCTGGCTGTGCGGGGCTTGGATCCAGTGTTCAGTTGTCAGCTGCTGTTTATCCTCCTTTTCCTTTATCTTCTGATGACACTCACTTTCACTCACTGCCTTTCAGGCTCAAATTCCTCTGGCTCAAAGTTGTGGTCCCGGCAACAACCAAGTGTCTGTCAACTCAGTTTAACTGTGACAGAAGAGAGAAGGCGGAAAATTAGATATGAAGTTAGTATGGGTACCGCGGGGGTGAGAGAGCAGGACAGTCGTATAGCTGCCTTCTCGTTTCAGTTCATCTGAGTTTTCCTGTGTTGTGGAGACAATGGTTAAATCATTTTCTACTTTAGCCAGTGTCTAATCTAACATTTTTCCTTCCACCTGAGCCAGTAGATGGAGTTTTACTGGCCCAAAAAAAAAGCGAATGTAATTTCTTTATATATTGCTAGTTTAAGCCAGAAGGGAAATGTATCAAAGTAGTAGTACTCGCCCCTGTCACTGCTAGAACGTGAGCAATGATCAGCTGCTGTTGAAGTTGCTCTGATGTGTGTTTAAACCATCTCAACAGGTGTTTTCATGATGGACTGTTGTTGGTATTTTAATGTGAAAATACCGACTGGATCTGTGAGTTAGTGAAGATATAATTTACTTTTTTTTTTTTTTTTTTTTTACTGGCCCCAGGCCATCAGGCCATTGGTTATGTTGAACTATGCTACTGATTTTCTCTTTCTTAAGGACTTGAATAAACTTTATTGCAGGATTAAATGTGTAGTCAGAGTTTACACATGCTACAGCAAAGTCACAGAGAACAACTGGTGCCCTGCCAAAATCTTCAGAATTTCTGTTCTCATCTGACAGCAGTTGGTTAGATCAAAGGGCATATTGCACACAGGCCTATCTTTAACTATAGCTATACTATCGCCTTTATATCACGCATTAAAGAGCATGTATAATGATATTTGACACTGACATGCCTTCATCTTGGCATTGTCATTGCAGTAGGTGAAAGTTCACTTCTGCTGGTTTGTCAGCTTTTAAAAAAAAAAAAAAAAAAAAAAAAAAGGTCGGTATGTACACGCTCGTTTCCAAATTTATTTTGAATGTGGCACAATTGAACAGATGGATGGATAAGTTTTTCTGAAATCTAGGTCACAGAAATCATGTTGCTGCCCAGGAATGAAACAGTCCTCGGCTGTTTTATGAGTAAGCCATCTTTAATCCCGTTTCACCTTAGATCCTGTATCGATTGAAAAACTATTTGAACTACTACTGAACATTTAATGAAATCGACTCATCTGTTGCGTAAACAATTGCATAAATTAAAGGAGGTGGCTCTATAGTTCACGGTGGTCATGCTGGCGGAACCCATATCGGCACTTTGACACGCCACGTCAGTGGCTCTTTTGATTGCAGCCCTCTCTGTGAGTTGTTATGTTGTTAATGTGTGTGGTCTCTTGCACGGATTATGGGAGACAAACACTTTGGCTCTTCTTCTGAGTCTCCTCCGGCACTTGACAAAGTGAGCTATGCATTTCTTTTTCACACCATCCGTTCTGGTTGCTAGGAGACTGCTTGATGTTCATTCTTGACCCAGCTCACTTCTTGTTATTCGTTTCTCCTTCTGAATCATTCTGTGTTCCTTAAATACAATACTGAAAATGATTTTTTTTCATTATGTTTGAGAATTAATAGCCTTATGTAAAGATGACATAACAGAAGGTCACAGCATTAAAACTGATAGTTTGCCATTTTACTGCCAAGTCCTTTTCATTTTTTCCTAGTGAGAATATCCAGACATTTATCAGGAATTATACTGCTTATGTATTAATATCAATTATGGGGTTGAAATAATGAAGCCACATTAGTGCATTTCTCTCATCTCTCGTCTTCTAGATGGAGGACAGTGTTTGCATCTAAACTGGTTCTTGATCACAGTCTGCTTTCTTCCTGTCAGTTTAAACTGCAGCAGTTCTTGGCAGATAGCAGGGCTCCACCTTTATGTGGCACCCTGGCCTTGAACCTCAACTATTAATGTAAAAATTATGTCACAAGATTGAAGAAACAGGTCATCATATTTTCACTGGAATCTGTATATCCAACATGTTTTAGATGTGATTTTTTTTTCTCCCCCTCATACATAACGCTTGGTATGACTGTATCATGGCAAACCAGTATAGTTTAAAATCCAGAATGTTCAACGCCATTAAAAATACAGACGCTTCTCTTCCTTTAGAAGTGATGCAGAGACACAGCACAGCACAGGCCACCAGAGGTTGGTCTCTGCTGATGGAAGATGCAGCTGAGTTCAGTGACCTGTGAAAGATGGTGATTAGTTAAAAAATACACAAGCACAAAAGAGGAACTGTGTAGATTAACTGTGGAAGAAGGTAGAGGTGTTCTGGTAGTCTGAGCAACTAATTTACTGGTTCACAAATTGAAATTTATATTTACTGACTCTGAGGTTCCTTTTTACTAGTCTCCATATCACACTCGTCCTCCCTCGGTCACTCACAGATACATAGCACCAAGTGGTCATATAAAAGAGCTTCCATTTCTAAAAGATGGTTGCCTCTAACCAAGAGCAACACAATGGTCAGGAAACGTCAACAGTGTGGTCGCTGTGACTGAACAGTTGGTCGAGGTTAAATCCTCAGCGAATGTGTCTGTGTCTGCCACATGCATACTATAACTCCCTGTGGTTTTAGGCTAGCCTGCATTGTTTTGCAGTTTAATTTGACTGTTATCAACTCGTCCAGCTGAAGGACAGGCTAACGCGATGGTGAGGCGTCCATCTATCCCTCCACAATTCACAAGAATCACTAGTCCTCCTAGAGTGTTGTTCAGATTTTAGTAAAACTTGCATACAGTGATCACCTAATGGGTCTATACCCAAATTGTGCTCAAGATCAAGGTCATACTTGTTGTTTTTGTGAATGTGCAGCATTTCCCCTACCTTTCACCCTCACCAAGGACTGAAGGGATTATAAAAGTAAATGGATTTAAACCAAACAAAAAGACTCATGCTATTTACCTAGTTTATATGCACTCATTCAGTTCAGTACAATTTTCAGAGTCATTGTAAAATAACATGGGATGGCAGGTTTTTTTTTTGAGAGGGGAAAAAAAGAGAAGCAAACAGGGGAAAGTGGTGTTGTTGCTCATCCCTACGTCCAATCTGCTGCTGTGAGACTGCTCTGCTCGCCACCAACTATCTGCATGGTGGAGCACTGAAAATATGGGACAAGGCAGGATTTACCTCATATCATGCAGAGTTAATTGCTGTGAGATGCGGGCAGCGAGCTTCTCGTTGACATCTATGCTGTTTGGGACCAGTCTGTTAAACCTCTACACGCCTTACAATTGCACAGTTAAATATTTAAAAAAAAAAAAAAAAAAAGCACCAAGCCAAGAGCTGGTTCAAAAGGAAGATGTTTTTGAACACTCATCCTTAACGTCCTCGCTGACATGAGGTAGCATACTGTGAGACAGCTCCTCCCCACAGGCAGCCATCTGGAAGTGTAGGGAAGAATGGAGGTATGCAGGGAGAGGAACATCTGGTCTTCCCTGAGTTTGCACTGACAGAAAAGATGATGAATAGGAAAAACTTACACCCAGCGGGGCCCAGATACAGACCTGCATTTCTGTTTTTATGGGCATACAAAATGGTCAATTATCACAAGTCTGGCTAGACTATATGTTTGTCATCTATCTGTCGTGGAGTCATGCTGATGATCAAGTGCACGGTTTCATAATGGGTGCTCAGATTAGAGCAACATCTGTGCTACCTAGTCTATAGCATTAGTTACTCTGACCTACTAATAATTCCAGGGTTGATAATGGATTTATGTGTTTTATAGTGTATTATTTATTACTAACAGTGTATTATCAGCATCATCAAGCTTAGCTGTTGCTTTTATGCTATGAGTGGCTGTAAATCTTAAGACACTGTAATGGCATTTCCCTTTATTGCTCCATAAATCACTTGATAGTGGTATAACACTGTATTGCGGTTATTAGGTAAGTATTTCCCGGACAATTTTAAGGTATTTTATGTTCCTTAGAATATGGTTTGGATTATTGCATATTAGGTATAGCAAGAGAAAGTGTTGTGCTTTGTTATAAAAGTGCTTAGAAAAAGCTGTTCATTATTTTTACCAAATATGTATAGTAGCATGCCTGGATGTGTCCGGGCTGTTCAGTGACCCGTAGATTTGATATGGATTAGTTTGTGCATCAAGCCTGCAGAGGACTGTACCTTAATATTGACCCTTTTCAGTCCACTTGGTGAGGCACTCAGGAATGCAGCCCCAGGCATAATATCTGTATACAAGCACAAAGACAATAAAGGAGAGGCTCAGGACATACTCCAGGCACACGCAGTTGGCACACACAAACGATGTGCATTTGGAATCTCATGCAAATGTAACCACAACTTGCTTTAAATGTAGCACAAATTTGCATGTGTCCTTGTTTACAAAGAATACTGAGAAATAAAATATTTACAGTTCCAGTTATCCATAAAACTCAGCAGAATGCAAAACTAGCCAACACACACACACGAAAAAAAACCACACCTTTTTACACTCACTCTCCTGCGCACGTAATAATGACACCGAAGGAATTCCAAGCAGCTGCTTAATCCAAGCAAGTGGTGACTGAGGCTTAGATTGGATGGAGGAAGAACGAGAGATGTTTAGATGTGCAGGTGAGAGGGCAGGGGGGTTTAAAGGTGGGCGGAGAGAAGTCAAGATCAAAGAATGGGCTTTTCCCTCAAAGTATTAGTTCTTTCGAGGTATTCCTTTATCAACCCCCCCACCCCCCCACATCTCTGCTGTTTCACAGCAAACGGTGGCTTTGTATTTACTTTCTTCCTAAAGTCCTGCCTTTTTCATAAGATGTTTGTATTTTTAATAAACATATTTACTTTTTTTTTTTTTTTTTAATCCAATGAGAAAACTACACAAATCTGTTTTCTCTATGATTGTCTATATTCTCTGTCCTCTTCTGAATAAGTGTCTGATTGCGCTCATTTTTTGCTCTGCAGGTATGACTACAGAGAGATGCTGTACAACTCCACATTCTGCCTGGTACCTCGAGGACGACGGCTGGGTTCCTTTCGCTTCTTGGAGGCTTTGCAAGTCAGTGACGCAAACACAAATGTTGCTTGTTACTGATTACTGTATTTAGTGAAATATGCTCATTTTGACTTTTATTCCAGATTATTAAGGTACACTTTGGTATCTTCATTTGACAGTCTTTCTTAAAATTTACGTTTGCTTATAAGCAAATTAAACTAGTTCAAGAAATCATGTTGTGTGTCAGCCCCCAAACTGACCAAACAGTAAAGCCATTAATCAGTACTTGGGAGCTTAAAAAGTGAAGTCCTAGTAGCTCTTTTGCCCAGTGCCAGTCATTATGTTAGTGTGCAGGCAGTGTTACTTCAGCTCCGTATGACTGCGTGTCCTCACTGCTGTTTCTGCAAGCCTTTTTTTTTTTTCTTCTTTTTAAATCTGGTTTAGCTTTTTTCCATTCCGTTCAGTGACTTTCCCCACCTACTCAAATCTTCCTCTGCTTTTGGTTTTTGTTGCAGCAAACATCTGCTTAATCATTTATGTGAATGGCTACACTGTGTTTAGTGTTCCACATTTATCCAACAACAGTCCCTAATTCAGCCCCAACTCACTAATTTTCTCCCTCACACTAACTGTCTACGTGCTTTAGGTTTACAGAGATGGCCAGGCTTATTTAGTGAACGTGAGTGTGCTCAGACCCTATGTTGAAGAATGCCTAAGTTAATTTTACTTAATGCATACTTTCACTTGAGGCAATTGTTATTATATAGATGGATGAGCAGATAGAACTGGAATGATGAGCTTTGATTTTACTATAGGTCATGGGCACTGACTCTGTATTGAATAAAATGGGACGATGATTGCATCACAGGGGAGCCACACACAGACAGGACTGATGACCAGATAAACACCGGAGGAGGAAGCAGTGTGTCTGCAGCTGAGTTAGAAAGTAGAAGTTGCCTAGATTGTAGGGCTGGGCCATGGCAGGGAGAGGTGTGTGTGTGTGTGTGTGTGTGTGTGTGTGTGTGTGTGTGTAAGTAAACTCACAGCCTTATGCAAGAAGCAAAGAAGTTGAGTAGGATGGAGACACTGGAGAATTTGTGAAGGCTAACAAGCTGTGATGTGACATAATGCTACAGTGACTGAAGTGAGTGGAATAAGAACAAAAGTCGAGTGAAGATTTATTTTTTTTAATCTTCATTTAACCAGGGAGTGAAACTCTTGAGATTTAAGAATATCTTTTGCGAGAGTACCATGGACTAAGGCAGGCACCATTAACTCAGAATGTTTTTCTATAGCAGGAGAAAGCTGAGCTCCCAGACAAGTTACAGTACTGTGCAAAAGTCTTGAGTCATCCTTCTTTCTTTATGTTTTGCTTAGAAGGAGTCAGACTTTCTTGTAAAATTTTTAATTGGTCTTGAAAAAGTTTTCGAGGTTTTCTGAAGGTCTTTTAAACCATTTTCAGAGGAATTTTTTTTAACCATTTAACACTGACCATCGAAGCATTTAAAAAACACCTAAATCAAGAGATAAAGTGTTGTGTCTATATTTAACAGACAACTTAGCAAAGAACCAATTTCAAATCGTATCTTTAGCACTTTGTTACTAGCAGCCTGTCACATGCAGTATGCAGTATGTCCTTAAAATGTGAGGAAACTGGACAAGTGGAGGACAAAAGAAGTAGTGCCAGGCCTAAAAAAAAACAAAAAAAAAAAACTAGATCAATATCTGAAAGTCATGTCCTTAAGAAACAGGAAGAAATCCTGTTCCAGGATGTCATCAGAATGGTCTCAGTGGAAGGGTGGCTGTCAAGAAGCCATTCTGAAGGAAGGGAAACTGGCTGAAAAACCTAAGGTATACCAGATTACACAAGACCTGGACTGAAAATCAGTGGCAGCAGGTCTTATGGAGTGACGAATCCAAATTTGAAAATTTTGGTTCAAACCATCATCAAAAAAATATGAAGGAGATCATGAACAAAAGGCAGCCAGTTTCCAAACAAGAGTTTTGAATGTCCTTCAAGAAGCCAGGAGAACTATTCCTGAAGACTACTTAAAGAAATTATAAGAAAGCTGCTTAAGAGAGTTCAGGCTGTGTTAAAGAATAAAGGTGGTCATACCAAATATTGACTTTCAAGCTTGTTGTACAATCTTTGTTTTTGCCTTATATACTGTTTTTCCATTTATGTTTGCACAAGTTTTAATACATCGCTGCACATTTTCCCCATTTTCCAAGCAAAATATAAAGAAATGAATGGTGCCTCAAGACTTTTGTATAGTGGTGTATATGTCACAGAAGGAAGTTTATCACACTGAGTGTTTATAATGGCTCGTTCATATATTTGCTGAGTTTCTAGATGATTTCTCTGTGAGAGCAGCTAGGTAGGTAGGTAAACCATGCAAACACCTTTGCTAATAACACAAAGATTAGATGAGTACTGCAGTACTCTGATATGGGAGTGTTTGTGCCGGGACGTACGTGACCAATCAGTGAATGGCAGTACGCTTAACAGATTACAGGAGGCTGCTGTGCAGCACTAAGACAGAAAGACATGCACCAACCGATACACACCTCAGTAAGAATTTCATTCATCTCTTAGACACAAGGGTATAATATTCAAGTGCATTTTAAAGTTTATCTCCCTTTCCAATATAAGTACATTGATCATTTTTATGAAGCCACACTACCTAGTCACTTTGAGAGGTAGTCATCGAGATACTGCAAAGATTCTATGGTTTACGCAAATGTGCTATAAAAAAAAGTGTCAATCCAACAGTTTAAATTGCCTGATATGAGTACCTCCTTCATTTTATTGCCTCTCGGAAGAGAAATTATACCACAAGAACGATGCCGGGTTGTTCCCTTTGAATATAAATATTGGGTATAAATATTTTAAGACTAACGTAGCAGGAGATATGGCAGTGGCAAACAGATTATACTCTTATCCAACTTCTCCTCCCAGCTTAAGACATTTACTGTGTATTTATATATTATTAGTATACTGTGGGTGTCACGAGTTTCACAGGTTCCATTCTTTAAGCGGTTCACCTTATTAAGAGTTCATTTTGTTTCTGTATTTGTGGTGTTATTCTTGCAGGCAGCTTGCGTGCCAGTGATGCTAAGTAATGGCTGGGAGCTTCCCTTCTCAGAGATCATTGACTGGAATAGGGCAGCTGTTATTGGGGATGAAAGGCTGCTATTACAGGTAAGCACAGCTTCTACTAATGTTAAAACCTAAAGGTCGAGTAAGGTAGAGTGACATAACAGTTCAGTAAAACAATGAAAGCTTATCTCCACTCCACTGTCGCACTGTAGCCTTTTTCTTCTTTTTTTTTTTTTTATGTCAGTCCGTTCATGTGCCTGGAGGCGCTTTTATTATATCTGGCACAAACCTTCACGTGGAGTTAAAGATGAACCGATCAGAATTAATGAATGAGGTCACATGACTTCATTTCTTTGTTCTCAGAAATTCACATGGTAAATTATGACAAAACATCACACAAATGTCCAGAGGGATAAAATAAAGTGATGACATTTTATATCCAAAGGTCAACTTTACCATGACGCCATAAAGTTTTGCAAAAACGCTTCTCTGGCCATTATTGAACACCATAACCCAGGAACCAAAAGGATGCTGAGCATATTTCATATTTTGTCAGATACTGAATTGCAGACACGGACATAGATTGTGTAGTGTCTTTGCTGCAACATCGTATTATCTGCTGTCATGGCTACAACTTTGTGTTTTTATCAGATCTACTTTATTGGACATAAATGTGAACACGTATGTTCATGTGAAATTCATAGGACTCTGCAGTCCTATGAAAAGCTAAGCACAGTAGCATGTAGAACCACCTTTAGCACTTGAAGTAAATGTTTTCTGTATGAGTTTATCAGCCTCTCACATCGTTGTGGGGGAATTTTGGCCCACTGTTCTTCACAAAGTTGTTTCAGTTTGTTGACTTTTGTAGCCATTTGTTTATGCACAGCTGTCGTGAGGTCTCACCACAGCATTTCAATCACGTTGAGGTCTTTGCAGCACTTTGATTCTTTTCTTTTTCAGCCATTCAGTTGTAGATTTGCTGCTCTGCTTAACATCATTGCCCTGTTGCATGACCCAGTTTCAGCCACGCTTTAGCTGTCAGACAGATGGCCTCACATTTGACTCTAGAATACTTTGGTATACAGAGGAGCTCATGGTAGGCTAAATGACTGCAAGGTGCCCAGGTCCTGTGGCTGCAAAACGAGCCCAAATCATCACCCCTCTACCACCGTGCACTTATTATGAGGTGTTTGGTGCTGTGAATTATTGCCAAACATCTCCACTTTTGTCTCGTTTTTCCAACGGACAGTGTTCCAGAAGTGTTGTGGTTTGTTCAGTTGCAACTTTACAATCTGAAGCCATGCTAAAATGTTTTGGTTCTTCCTGCAATTTCTGAGCATTGCAAAGTCTGCTCTTGGGTTGAATTTCCTGGGACAACTACTCATGACAAGATTGTGGTATTGTATTAAGACATGCAAACTGCCAAAATGTCTGTTTTTATAGAGTTGCTCCCACTTGCTGATGATCAGTTAATCAAGTGCATTTGATTAGCAGCACCTGGCTGCTGTTTACCCTGTTGATTCCAGTAGTAGCCATAAAAGTGCACTTAGTTTTCCACAGAGTGCTGTGAAAACTTTCCTTTATGTGAGTGTACATGAAATTTGGCTCACAGTAGTTGTTGTTTTTGTGTGTTTTTTTTTCTTTTCCTTTTTTGTTTGGTTTTTATCCTTCTTTAATAAACTTGTACCTTTTCAGACATGGGATAGGTAACACTGCTGATTTCTCAAATGTGTTATCATGGAAGTACTTGGTTATTCAGACATAATGCAAATGCAGTTGTAGATGAATTTTTCCGGCAGCCTCGTTGACATTCCGTCTGTCTCGGATCTGACTGTGATGAAGGAAGCCACAGTACTCGCAAAAACACTTCTAGCACTTGTGACAAGTATTGTCAGTATCAGTTCTAGTGAAGCGTTATCACACATTTTCTATTATTTTAGTTCATATGACAACATGTTAGGCAGGAAACTGTGAGGGGGTAATTCTTGGTTTGAAGACGAGTTGTTTTTTTTCTTTCTCTCTGACCACTGAGGGTTTTTGGCGGGTCTTGTAAAGTGGTAACACAACAGCACACAGGCGTTCTTTGCCTCTTTTTCCAGTTATTTGTGTTAACCAGCACGTGCAAAGTAATTATGGACGTATTTGTCTGAATTTTGGTGCACACCTCATTTTGTGGATACATTTTCTGTGACCTCCATGAATTGTTCGATGCTCATTTGTAGATTTTGACCCCTTTCATCTAGTATTCTTACATATTTTACCTGTTCCCAGGTCCCCTCAACAGTGCGTTCCATCCACCAGGATAAGATCCTCTCCCTGAGACAGCAGACACAGTTCCTGTGGGAGGCTTATTTCAACTCTGTGGAGAAGATAGTACTGACCACACTGGAGGTACACACATACATACATACAACTGTGTACATGTGCATCATTATATACAGCCACATAAGTGCTGCGCAATATTTGTCATATTTTAAAATGTCACTGCTGTGTGAGTATTTTTCACTTCCATGTTTGTACATAAATATAAGCATAAAAATACAAATAAATACTAAATCCATTCTTATCATTTTGAAGTCACTTATTCCTTTTCATTAGAGTTATTGACTTTGTACTGACAGTATTACAAACGCAGACTGTGTAGTTGGAGATGTAAAACACTACAATGACAGTGCTCAAAACCAGATTGAAAACCAAGAGGGTTGATATATATTGTTAAGCACTGCTGTCATGTTTTGAGGCTGTATCTCGCTGTGGCTCGGCTATCAATCATGTCAGTAGTTTGTTCGTGTCGGACTCCATTTCTCTGTAGTCTTCCCGGTGAGTAGCAAGCGATCATGCTGTGCTGGGGCTAGAATTATCATGGTCTGAAGAATCTTTGTTTATTTCAAGTGACTTGTAATTTCAGTTGTTAATTTGATAAGTGCCACAAGATCCATGCCTGTGCTCAGTTTCCAAGCAGCATGTTGGCTTGGACATGGATGATCTTGACACAAAACTCATTTCCTCCTCACTGGTCTCACTGCCAGTCAACAGTAGCTGTGGCAGTAAGGTGTTTCATTAAAGTATCTTTATAGTTATTGTGGTTTTGTGATCTTTTTTGTTTTTCTTGGAGTTACTCAGGAAAAGCAGTGTAGTGATTTCATTTTAATGATCAATTAACAGATTGCCCCTCCCCCCTCTCTCCTATTCATGTAGATAATCCAGGACCGGGTGCTGCTGCACACCTCGAGAAGTAACCTCATGTGGAACAGTCTTCCTGGAGGTCTTTTTACCCTGCCTCAGTACTCCACCTTTCTGGGAGACTTCCCCTTCTACTATGCTAAGCTGGGTCAGTTAATCAATCATGCATGCAGTATAGGAACAGCATTACTGGCAGACCCCCGACTTGGTTAGACTGATTTCATTTATTGCACAACGCAGAAACAGGTGGCGTGTGACAGCTGTTAAAGTGCTTGTAAACTAATATTTAAATCACTGACAAGTTATGCAGTGCATGTTTATTGTATGATTTGTCAGAGAGAAGCACATCAGTTACACTTGCCATGTTGTATTTGTGCTAATTTGTGTTAATTGGCGAGATATTTGGCTTGTTGTTGACACTGGGATTTGGTTAACTGGCTCCTTTTCCTTTACAAGCCTAATTAGACCTGTTCAGTTATGCTGTGTGTCACAGCTTGACGTAGACATGCAGAAGAAGTTCTTTTTTATATTTTGATGTTTAACTGGCAGCTTTGAGCTGTCTTTTGTTTAATGTGTCTTTTTTTTCATCCCCTCCAGGTATCAAGCCATCCCCCAAGTTTACAGCGATCATTCACGTAGTCACTCCACTGGTCTCCCAATCCCAGCCAGTCATGAAGTTACTCGTCGCTGTGGCCAAATCCCAGTACTGTGCCCAGGTCATTAAAAACTCAACACACAACAATACGCAGCTCATACACACAGCTGTAATCAGACAGACCTGATCCACAGTTATTCCGTGATGCTGCTGTGATTTCCTTCTTTCAGCTAATTTATCAAATTAAAAGGACAATGTTTTGCATCCTGAAACGCAGAAGGTTTCCAACACGTTCTTTTAAGATGTTTTGAGGGCAAGCCACGTGAGCGAAGCTGCTTTGGGTGGAAAAGGAGGTTTGTCTCCATGTCAGTGTCAGTTCTCAGGTTTATCATATCACTAAAGTGCGGCTGTTGGCTTAAAGCTGCGTTTGAACCGCGGTATTTTATTCATGCTGGAGAGATGAAGGGAGGCTGTCCAAATCATTTGCATTTGCAACATTCCTGCCACAACACATCCACCCTAACACTCCACTCTCTCCAGATCCTTTTATACTCTACTAATGCACACTGGAGGAAATATAAGAAGCCATTAGCAGTAGAACTATGTAATGTACAGCTGTTCTGCTGACGTGAAAGTTGTGCATAACTACTGTGGAAATTGAGACCTTGAGCTGTTTAAGATCTTAATGGTGGCCAGAATGGGTTTGTGGCAGCCTTCTAACTGCTAGGTCTGTGTGTTATATTTTCAGCATGGGTTACAATGTGTCTGCTTTTTCAGTGAATATTGCTTCATATTACCCATTACTCCAGCCTTTTGCAAATTCACTAGCGGTGTGTGTTCAATTTGCCTGAATGGAGAACTGTACAGCTAAATGTCAGTACATTTTGTTTCAACATTTACAGTAATGACACATCACTGTCGTGTAGGTGGTGTGACAGTTCTGAAAATAGATGAAAATAGATAGATGCAGTTTCATGAAGACGCTGTTGCCTTCTACATAGTTAGTAAAAAAAAATGTTTTGGGAATTAAAACAAGGTCTTTATGTAAGTTTATAGATCTAAAATATCCATGTTTTTTTTCTCTTTGTGCAGGTGATAGTTCTGTGGAACTGTGAAAAGCCTCTCCCTGCCAAGCACCGCTGGCCTGCCACATCAGTTCCTGTTACTGTAATAGAAGGAGAAAGCAAGGTAGAAACCTAGTTCACATTTTGCTTCATTATAGAATCCTCTTAAACGGAATAAAATGTATTTATCTGCCTGCACGCAGTATTCAACAATGTCAGAATGAAAACGGGGTGTTGCAGTTATGTGTGCATTTTATTTAAAAATATAACACTGAAATGTTTCATTTACAAAAGCACTCATACCTTCACTTAATACTTGGTTTAAGCACCTTTGGTTGCACTGACAGGCCTAAGACTTCTTGGGAATGATCCTACCTTTATGTACTTTCATCATTTACCAATTTAAACCCACAGCCTCCCTCCTGCGTATTATGAGGAGGATGTTAGGGAGTGTCATCATCATCATCATCGAATACTGGATACTCAACATATAAAGATTGTATTTTATCATTTGGGTCTCAGGAATATGATTAACTACTAGTTATTAAGTATTAATTGGACTAAGAATGTAAAGGACTTACATTTTAAGCGTCAGCCCTTTTCAGCCACGCACTCCTCGGTTGGCATTGGGCCCGTTAATCTCATACGTATCACAGATGAACCGCTGGGAACTTGACTCAAGGAGGACGTCTACCAGTACTGATACTGTCAAGACTTTTTCCAGGCAAAATGAAATCTGTAGGTTAAAAGAAAATGGCAAATGCTTATTTAACCAAAGCCCTGTGTGACCAACAAGGTTGTTGCTGAGAGCCATAAAAAACCCACACTCTACTCTTTGATTGAAACTGATATTTAGAACAGAAGGCACATATCTCTAAACTTAAAAAAAAAAAAACCTCCTTATGATCACTAAGAGAATAGTTATTTTGAGAAGCATGAGAAAAAGCTGAGACTGTAGGGAAAAGCACTCCTGCTTGTAGATCTGAATCTGGTTTTAAGCTCATCAGTAACATGCTGCATTTGTTCTGTCACTGACTCTGTAAGATGAAACGGCTCTGTAGCACGAAAAGACATGAAAGACGCTGACTGTTGTGCTGCTTGTTAGATACATGCACCTCACTTGTGCTCATATGAGCTTAATTCAGGTTGTTTCACCCAGTCACGTTTGCTTGTGTTTTCCAAATCACACCAGGTGATAAGCAGCCGCTTTCTGCCCTACAACACCATCCCCACTGATGCTGTACTCAGCCTGGACGAGGACACAGTGCTTTCCACCACAGAGGTCAGACTGCCATCATACTACATTTAACATATACTTTGTTGTTATTGCAGACCAAATGTTGCAGAAGCTCAGGCTAGTAATTTTCTGTTTATCATCTCTCTCTCTCTGTCTGTATCCTTTTGGTACACTTCTCTGGAATTATCTGGTTGCATGACCTCATGTGGTGTGTATTCTGTCCGTCTCACTTTGTTTCTGTGATCTCGATCCAGGTTGACTTTGCCTTTACGGTGTGGCAAAGTTTCCCAGACCGCATTGTTGGTTACCCAGCCCGCAGCCACTTCTGGGACAGCAACAAAGAGCGATGGGGTTACACATCCAAATGGACCAATGACTACTCCATGGTGCTGACCGGGGCTGCCATCTATCACAAGTACTGTCACTCATCACTGTTTTCATTTAGTTTAGTGCTTACACAGTTTCTCCTTTTATTATCGTCACTCACTCTTTCGCACTCCCATTTAGATACTACCACTACTTGTACACCACCTACCTTCCAGCCAGTCTGAAGACCATGGTTGACCAGATGTCCAACTGCGAGGACATTCTCATGAATTTTCTGGTGTCATCTGTGACTAAGCTGCCGCCTATCAAGGTCACCCAAAAGAAACAATACAAGGAAACCATGATGGGACAGGTGAGGCACATTATTATTATTATTTTTTTATCCTGTAGATCATTTTAGTAAGAGCGTTGTGTGTTATCATTCACAGTTGAGTATTTTATGTTCTAGAGGCTGGTGGCCTTTAGAGCCGCTAAATTCCTAATAGAGTTTGCTGTCAAGGAAAAAAAAATAGAACAGTAGTCATTTGTAAACCAGAATTTAAATTTGTATTCATGCAGCATCGCCTCAGAAAGGTCACTGTAATTGGTGATGCATAATTCATTTTGTTGATCTCTCACCTTCTGCCACCAACTCACTCACCCACCACTCAAAAACCTCCCATCCACAGAGCTCCCGAGCTTCTCGCTGGGCTGACCCGGACCATTTTGCCCAGCGTCAGACCTGCATGAACAAGTTTGCCAACTGGTTTGGCACCATGCCTCTGATCCATTCTCAGATGAGGCTGGACCCAGTCCTGTTCAAAGACCAGGTGTCCATATTACGGAAGAAGTACAGGGACATAGAGAGGCTATAACCCTCCTGAGCCCCCTCGTTCTCTGGACACAACATGGTAAGAGCGAGGGGGCGACCATGTAAAGAAGCACACAGCCTTTTCAGAGTTGGATCAATGGATCTGGAGAGAAGCAGATGGGGTTTGGTACAGGGAAAAAGGGGGGAAAGAAAGTAGAACAGATGTGGATGTGTCCTTTTTTTGTTCTTGGTACTTCCTCCGTGTCTCCTTTCTGACCCTGCTCTTATGTGTATTGGAGAGCGCTGAGCACAAAGGTACCACTATTTACACTATGACTACCACCTGCTGCAGCTCACCCGAGGACCTAAAACTGCTCGACCTTGAAGCAAAGTGGTTGTGGAGTCTGAATTCATAGCTTGCTGCTTCAGTGTCCCATCAGTGGCAAACCACTTCCAACCCCGCTGAAAGTGACAGTTCTGGTCTGCTCTGTACACTATGCACAGGTTTCTGAAAGTTTTTGCTGATAGAATATTATTGATAATTATGAAGAGGATAACACTATTTTGGATCGTGTTTAGCTATTTTTTATACAGTGGATGAATGGCCAGCACTACTCTTTCTGTATTGTCTTAAATCCAGTAGTGTGGCGTGGATTAAGAGAGGAACGACAAAGCCTCGACCACAGAATTGAGTTCCGATCGTTGATCCGACATTCACAGTGCCTCACATTTTATCTAACGCCGTTGGGATCTGGGAATCTAGGAAAAAGACGTGGTGCGGAATGAGCACCTTGAGCTTGCTGCTTTCGGTTTAGTTTTGTTTGTTTTCCCATCGTTCGTTATTTTCTGTATAATTGAAATCCTGGAACTCCCCAAATACTTCTGGTCAGCATTCATATATTTGATTTTAGCTATTATGAAAATATGTTTTAATTCTGTTGAGCAAAAAATCTGATTGTCGTCATGTGCCATTTTCACGGTATAATTATAATAGTGTGGAAGCCACCTTACGCAACTACATTTGCAATGTGGGAGTGGAAATCTGATTAAATTCAGGACCATACTTCCCTGTGACCATTTTAGTAAGAAGTCTTCTTAAATAACGAGCTAGAATACTTGTACATGTACTTGAATATGCTTTGGCCAGAAGAACAATAGAGGATCGTATGCTTTGCCTTGGTTAGAACAGGTTGAACAAGCTGTTTGAGCCAACAAATTGTCTGTTTGAAACACAAACCACTGTGAAAGGCAAGGAAGAAATCTTTTTTGGCAAGAGATATTTATATGCTGTTATTCTATGTCTGCCATAGACCCAATTTCATTTTTGTCCAGAGAGACGTTTGGCAGTGTCTCAGGCTGATGGTACTCGACATCGCCTAACGATGCTTTCTTCTACTTTTTCCCCCCCAAAAGTTGCATCAAATGTGAATAAAACCAGCACGCAGTGATGTGCAAATTATTTAAACCCTTCATCTAATTAAAAAAATGTTTCAAATACACCACAAAAAAGTTCCACATTTTACACAATCTTGCAACTTTTTTCAGGTTTCTAGACTTTCAGAAACCGTCATGCTAAACAGACTACTGTATTTTCCCCACTTAAATATGACAAGACTAACAAACATTCTCACCAAATATTTGTCATATTCCTAAAAGGCCCCTGGGTAGAAACGTTCCACTTTTCTTAAGGCCCTAGAGATGCTCTAGTACGGGATTATTCTCTCAAAAGAATACACACAATCCGAAACCTTTGAGTCTGATAATTGCACATTTAAACAGACTGGCATTATGACTCTGTGTGTACCCCACATTTAGCAAGTGTAATCCAAAACAAAGACACTGGAAAGTATTTTCCATAATTCAGTATGTCAGCCTCATAAATTACATTTCTGTCAGCTTCTGCTACATATATTAGTTTTCTGAATCTGAGAGACATATCTAATTTTATGCAGTAATATACGCTGGCTGCCAAGTGTCGGTGGATGGTGAAACTGGGATTTTCTGCTGCTTGATTAAACAATTTCTGATTGTTGGGATTCTATTAGCAGCATTTTTTATTTTTATTTTTTTTGCTTTATGTGTCATATCATCTTATCTAAAATTTCGTAATTTGGTGATTTTTAGAATGGGCATGTTTTTTTTGTTTGTTTTATTTTTTAAATCCCTGCATCACCGAGGAAGAATCGAATGCAATTCTTTAGAACTCTAACCACTTAACCCCGGTACCTCCTTTAGTCGTTTCTGTTTAGTAGAAGATCAAACCTATGACTGTTTTGGTAAGCTCCTCAGCCCTTCACAGACCCCAGTTTGTATGTGCCAATACAAGCATTCATGTTTTTCCTTTTCTGATATGAGAAATTCCACGCGCCTTCTCATATTTATTTAGTTCAGTAAGTGTTTTCTGTCTATATGGAAGGGGAGAGTTTATGCGGGAGAACTCCAAAGATTGAAGGTGCTGCATGGTATTTTTCACTTCTGAGAATGTGCTATCAGCTTGACAGCAAATATATAAAGAAAAAAAAAAACATAGTGCGACTAAACACAGTGCTATCAGGACAACTGAATATGGCTGCAAACAGAATTGCATTTCAGAAATGAACTCGGTGCAATATATAAGGTGACATTTTCTCTATCTTTTTCTTTTCTCTGCCCTCGTGTTAATATCTCAGAGGGCGAGAGGTTACATATTGATGTGCCTTCAGGAGAAATACTGTCATGAGTTTATAAGTTTTCCTCATCTGCCTTTTGTTTCATAGTGGGTTTTTATTTTTCTCTGTCAACATCCAGTAACATAGTGGCAGCCTAAATGATATTGTTCAGCACTGGAATGCTACCACCGCACGTCTGATACAAACATTCCTGCCTTTTCTGTAATAGGATAATTTTTCAGTGTCTTCTTAGGCTCATCCTGACACGCATACTGCCTTGTAATACTGTACTTGCGAGTTCCCAAAAGCCTCCTCTTCCCGGTTGTCACAATGATAGTAGTACGTGTAATACACATACTGTAAAGTTTTCACACGCAGTATTTATCTGACAGGATTGTGTCCTGAATGAATCTCTGCCTGCTTCCTTCACTCTCTTCTGTAACTGCAGACCTAATTTTATAGAGATTAAACTGGAAAGATAGAGGCAAAAATCTGAATTTTGTAAAATGAATTTTATAAAAACAAATTGGGGAGGGGGGGGGGGTAGGTGACGACAAAATTCAAATAAAATGTTTGATATAAATTGACAGTTTCTTTGTGTGTTTTTGGTCTTAATTTTTCTTCCCTTTAAAACTAAAGTTATCTGGATGCCTTTTTCTTCGGTTCCTTTTTCCTCTTTGACCTGCCCACAACCCCTTTTTAGGCTCTCAAAACATATTTTGTGTGTTAGGTCTGTGTACGGTGCCCACTGAAGGAGAGCCAAACTAAATAATGCTTCCAGCTTCCTCCTTGTGCTTGTATGAACTTCATCCTATGCCAAGAAACTGCAGTGTTTACATAAATCTGTGTCAGGATGATTGGTTTAGACACGCTGCATAAATAACAGCATCTATCCAGGATGATCCCATGGTGCATGAGAGCTGCCAACTCAGCTGGAGCAACAGCTACAGGAAAGATTGCTTCCCGCCCCAATACACACACACACACACACACACACACACACACACACACACACACACACACACACACACACACACACACAC
>JAVDPK010002593.1:138231-149252 GCA_034780415.1 Cichlasoma orientale
CCCCCAACACACACACACACACACACACACACACACACACACACACACACACACACACACACTGGGCAAAACTCAAAGCAAAAAGATCTGCAGTTGGGGAAAAGCTGGATTAATGCCCAGTCAGGATGAGTTATCATGTCATGCCAAAAGGAACACCATTTGGACACTCACACCAGGACGACAACCACTCTCTACGGTGTGGTCCAAATCAGAAAGAAATGATTCAGACGTGTCGCTGTAAATGTGTGATTTTTGATAAACCAAAGAGTGAAACTACAGAGATGTTGCCGTGGGAGTTTTTCACAGCACCTTGGGGACCCTACCCGACACCAAAAGTATTCTTTTTATTTATTTATTTTTTAATGGTATGCAAATCGGTTCAACTTCCCTTAATCCTACTGATGAGATATGTATCTGCCGTGGAGATGGATCTCAGTTTCTGCGTGCAGGCAGGACTATTCCTTGCTGTCGGATTAAGCGCTGTGACTCGGGGCCAAATCTGAGAAATGCCACTCCCTATCAGATATCATCACGCCATGCTAACAGAAATGATTGAAGATACACTCGAGCTTGAGTAAGAGAAGAAAGGGCTTTTTTTTTCCCCTGCTGCATTTGATGTCATAACGCGTACTGTTTTCTGTAGAGCCAATATAGATTTCTTGGGATATGGGGTTTTATATAATCATTGTGACATCTGTCTGTTTGACTTAACTTTATTTCAAACATTGCAACTAAAATCAGTGCATTGTGAGGGATTTTGTCACCACGTGTTCGTTCCTTTGTTGCACTTTTGGGATGGAGTTTTGAGAATCGTCGTGCACTTTTAACTATACTGAGTGAGCACATTTGCTTCTGTTATACGCCTCTGTTGCCACTGTTATTTGGGCAATGTGGAGATAAACACTTAATTCTTTTGATCCCAAATAAAACTAAATGGAATCTATCCCAGGTTGCATCTAATAACCTGCACACACACACACACACACACATTTTGAAAAACGTAAGCATACAAAGAGTCATAGAGGCAGTTATGTTACAGAAGGGTTAATGGTGCTCCTGTGGTGACTTAATTGAATACATTTAGATTAGACACATTACGGCACTAATAACCAGAATCAATTAACTTCACAGGATTAAAAAGGAATCTTACTCCTCAGTATTTGCCTAGATAAGAATCTCCAGCTGTTTTTAGCCTTCAGCCTCCTCTCCGAATGTCTGTGTCTGCACATGTCTGTGCACATAAGAATACAGCGCATCCAAAGTGTTGTTTTTTTTTTTTAACTTAATACAGCTTTGCGGATAATAATATACCTCTGTTTTGATATGTAGATAATCAGATGCATTCAGGCTTTGTGACTCACACCTTGTACATCAAACAAAGTAGCTCATCTAAAGCAGGAAAGCATTCACAGAGAAGTGGCTGCTTTCTCTAAGGCTGCTCAGGCATATCTGTCACATCATAGCTGCAGACAGCAATCATCCAGATAATATTATCCTGTTTAACAGATGGAGGCTCAAAAATGTGTCGCCAACCAGACGTGCCGCTGGAGCACCGTGTTAAAATGTGTCGTAGACCGTTTTCTGTGCATGTTTCCCATAAATGAATCTCCATCCGGTTTTAAATTCATCAATACTTTTAAATTTATTTTTGTCCAGTGTTTCATAAATTAGCCTAGATTAATGATGTAGGAATCTCACATTAACCAAATGCATAAAATGATGAAAAAGAAATGTGTTAGTATCATGTGATTATGGTGCATTAACAGACCTTGTGACTTTATCCTGTCGTTCATCTGTTAGGAGTTGATGCTCTCTGAAGGTGACTAATAATATAGTTATAAATCAGCTCCTCTCAGTACCTCAGATATCTTCCCTCATACAGCGGCACAGAGCTTTGCTGCTGCTAAATTACAAACACGCTCAACTGGCAGCAGTCCTACAGCAACAGATGCTGCAGCCTATGAGACAAATCCTCTTTACTGCATTTTGTAATTTGATTGTAGATGAGTCAGTCTGTCATGTTCCTCATTTCTGTATCTGGGAAAATGGTTTACAGGCTGCATGGATGACCACTTCACTGCAGTAGTGAGGATATTTCAGTGCTACCATTTACCATGTAAATACAACAGAATATTTATTTATTTTTTTACTGTTTACATATTCTTTAAGATAACCTTGATTAGCGCAGTCACTTTTGTAGCTCCTAAAAAAGCTGTTTATTTCAGAATGTACCTTTACCTTGGTGAGCTCTGTGCCGCAGCGCCCCCTATCTTCTGTGGGCGTTCCCGGCAGGCCGTGTGTCAGCGTCAGCCTCCTCAGCAGACTCCTCCTCCGCCATTTTTGACTGTAAACATCCTGCCGATTTTAAAAGGACAGCGCTGAGCGGGAGGAAGGCGACTGGCGCCATCTTGGCTGTTTTAATGAGTACAACAGGGAAGAATTTGCTGGGAGAAATAACCTAATCATTGGGGGGTTTCGCTCAAGAGGGGATACTGTCGGTAAGTGTGTTTGCAGCGGGAATATTGGGCCGTAGTTTTGTGTATTTTGCGAAAGGAAGTAAGCATGCATGTTTGAGTTTATTCACTGCGGCCTTCGGTGTAAAAGGAGCCATTAGCCGCCAGATAGCGATAGTATGGTTGCTAGTAAAGAGGGGAAAAGTATGGGCAAGCGTTGATGGGCGCCTCGGTGCTGTGTAGTTTACTTTCCTCCCCCCACTCTGTGTTTCTCGTTTGTTCTTGCCATTTTATGAAATGTGTAATTTTGTTCAAATGAAGTTAATTCGGTATTATCAACATATACCGCTTCACCCCGAAGCTGCTCATTGCTTCTTTTGTAGTTAGCTTACTGGCTAATTTAGTTCATCCCACTTGATGGCGCCGGCTATTTACTGGCGCAGACCACCCTTTGGCGCTTTTTAACGCGTTAAATTGTGCGAAGTGCGTGTTCAACCAGGCATGTTGCTTTTCTAGTTAACTTATTGTAGTTGAGGAATGTAAAAATTCATGATATTATTGAGGGTAAGCGCGGTAAAAGTGTGACTTTACACAGATAGACATGTGCATTTACAGTGTTTGCCTCCCAGAGTGGGAAATACGCGGAACTTGAATGAAGTCACAGCGCATGTTTTGATAACGTTCAAATTTTATTTTCTGTACAGATTTGATATTTTACCATCAATGAGTAACATTTAAAGTTATGTAACTCTGTATTTATTTGGAAAAGAGAGACTACGAATTGCTTTGGGGTAGCTCCGTCGGATTTTATAATTAATGTAAGCGGTATATACGGAGCTACGGTAACTCCAGCTAACAAGCTCCCTACGTACGATTAGCGGGGACTTTCGAAGTTATGTGTCAAAGTTTATTTGAGATATAAGAGACCACTGTTTATTACACAGCAGCATGGTAATGGGGTTATCATGTATAAAGCTAAGCTGCATCATAGGGGAAATGATCTTAATGGCTTTGACGACTTGTTGCCCAACTCATGCAAAATAGATGCGTAGGTGTCTCGCTAGCCTTGTTAGGCGTTTGATCTTAATTTCACAGCCTGCTTGAGTGTCCATCTGTTTGAAAGTCACCTCTTTTTTTGTTTATAATGGCTTTTTTTTATTTCTCACCACATTTTCGGACACCAAGATTATATGTTATGTTATTTATGTTGTAATAAGTTTGATATTCAGTAATAGTTTAAACATATTACTAGGTAATAATTCTGTGCAATTGTTCTTCAACTTTATCAACAAAGTTGCTTTGTAATTCCATATCAAGAACAGTATTGAAGGTCGTATTGTTGAGGCCCAGCTTCTTAGGCATGGTAATGTTTTTACTGACCTTTTGTTTTTTACAGTTCTCCGTCCTTACACATGAACTGCTCCATTGTGTTTTGCAGGTAAACTATACCACAGGGTGAGCGTGTGACCCAGGGGAAGCAGGGCAATGTTCTACGCCCATTTTGTCCTCAGCAAACGTGGGCCGCTGGCCAAGATCTGGCTGGCGGCCCATTGGGACAAAAAGCTGACCAAGGCCCATGTCTTTGAATGCAATCTCGAGAGCAGTGTGGAGAGCATCATCTCACCCAAGGTAAGGACGCAAAAATAGTCTCAAGTATTCTGGTGGTTCTGCTGCAGGCTTTTCGTATACTTTCTAGGCTTGTTTAGATCCTGAGTCCATTAAGTAGCAAAAGAGAACAGGTTTAGAGCACATTTGGGCTGGAAGCTGTCAGTGTTTTTGTTAAATGTTTTATCATTTGTTTTGGATGTTTGGTATCTTTTGGACACATAATGTTAATGTGCACTGATTACACTCTTCAGCCTTGCTTTACAAACATGCAAATACAAATAACCCTGTAAAAATTAATTTTCTCTGACGTGCATTTTGATCACTTTGTTTTGTTTTTGTTTTTTTTTTCTTTTAGGTGAAGATGGCATTGCGTACATCAGGCCACTTGCTCCTTGGGGTGGTGAGAATTTACCACAGGAAAGCGAAGTATCTGCTTGCTGACTGTAATGAAGCCTTCATCAAGATCAAAATGGCTTTTAGGCCAGGTAAAGCGAAATGTTTGTTTAATGTTTTCTAGGAAGGTATTCTTTTTTACATAAACATTTTTTTCTGAACTTTGCATCACACTTTTCCCCAAATAAAAGAAAAACTGCTTGCTAAACCACTGCACTGGCACTGATTTTTTTTTTTTTTTTTTTTTATGTAGTCGTCATTTATGAGGCATTGTTGCATTCTAAGACAACATCACTGCTTATGTCTGTGTTCAGGTGTGGTGGATCTACCTGAAGAAAACAGAGAGGCAGCATACAATGCTATCACCTTACCTGAGGAATTCCATGACTTTGACCAGCCACTTCCAGATCTGGAGTAAGTCAATTATGTTTACAGCTCTTATTTCTTCATTTTCACCAAACACTTCTACATTTGTAACATGGACTACAAGGTTTGTGCTGCTGTCACTAGTTTAGCTGTAGCTCCGTTTGTACTAATCTTATATCCACAGTGTACAGGCAACATTTTTTACGGTGTATTGAAAAACAGTTGCAGTTCATTTTCAGTGCTTTCTGTTGTTAAATTTGACAACAATTTATGCCCCGAGTTGTTGCTTTATTGTCAATGGAGCCAGTCTCACTGCACAACTGCCATCATTACACATATTGATTGTTCAACAAGAGAAAGAGGGATTCCTTTGTAAATGAAAACAGCTTTATGGTTATTCAAGCCACAGTTGAACACAGGTGATGACAGGGAGCAGCATGGGCTAAAGTTATATCTCCCTCTTGTTTTCCCATCTTCACTCAAGCTGTCTTACAATTTCCAAAGAAGGAAAAATGGAGTGTACAAAATTAATGTTATGCCAGTTGTTGTTAAATCCAATACACATCTATTACAATCACAATGTCATGTGTTCCATGTGCTGACATGGAAACTTTATAATAGCGTCATAGACAACTGTTTGACTCCTTCCTGATGCCATCGTTTGTGTCTCTCCCCCCTTCCAAATAGTGACATAGATGTTGCTCAGCAGTTCACCCTGAACCAGAGCAGAGTAGAGGAGATCACCATGAGGGAAGATGTTGGCAACCTCAACCTCTTGCAAGACAATGACTTTGGTATGACTTTATTAATGTCCCCACGTCTGTGTTTATACACACATACACACACACACACAACTGGCAATGGCCATCACACATGGCAAATTTAGAATTACTAATTATACCTGCACCACCCACCTGTGTTTAAAAAGACTAATCCATTTCTATATAATGGTAAATTTGTTGTATATTTTATATATAACATTGGTCACAGTGAAAGTGGTACTACACGTTTAATATTTTATAACACCCTGCTGTACTCTTCAGCTGACTTTGGCATGGATGACCGAGAGATGATGCGTGATGCCAGCACATTTGAGGATGACATCATAGGTGTTGCCGCGGCCTCGAACCTGTTGATTGAGACTGAACCTGGTCCAGCTAATCTTCCTGACAAATCCAACCACATGGAGTATGACGACTTTGGAGATGGTTCCATGGGCAACAGTGATGGGGGGATGCTGGGTGAGAAATAGATTTATTATCCCACTCCCATAGAGGGGAAATTGTATTGTGTGAGGGTATTGTTTTTGATATGTCTGTCTGTCTTTGTTTATTCAACAATATTACAGCTAAAGTACCAGTCCGATTCATACCAAATTTGCACAAAAGATGGCCAGTGACCCCCTAGATACCTGATTAAACTTTTGCCATAATGATTAGACAAGTTTAAATCTCAGGCTTCCTCAGCCTCAAGGTAACGGTCAAAGGAAAATTATGGGCATGGAAAACAGGACCTATGTGCTATCTCGGTGGTTCGATGTTTGGAGAGTGACATGTATGAGATGCCCAACATTCAAATCAGCTACAACATCTGCCAGGGGCGAACATGTAGATGCGTACCGGTGAAAAATTAAATGGAAACGGCAGCCTAAAGCCTCTTAGTAAGGTGTTGGGCCAATGCTAGTATTGCGTCTCCCCTGGTGGATAGATCAAGCATCAAAATGTTTGTTTGATGTTTTGATGATGATGGTGGTGAGTAAAGGCTAACATGTAGATCCAAAAACAAAAAAAGATGTTTGTTTGAGTTGGGAAGCACAGTCACATCATTCTCATACTTGGCAAATGATTTGGTGAGCGCTCCCATCAGGATAGAAATGTTTCATCACAGGACCAAGGTGATCTCAGAAAACCTTTGATAGTGATGAGGGGAAAAGTAGACCCTAAGCCATGCTGACAAAATGTTCAACAGAGCCACCCACCAGTCACTATGTATATGTGCAGTATTATGGTTGGTTATAACTCTGTGAGTTACAATCAAATAATGAAGTTTATTCTGCTATTTCTTAGTTGACAAACTGCTGAGCTCTGAAGATGGCGGTGGCATCTTTGATGATCCTCCAGCTATCACAGAAAGTGTCATGATGCCTCCAGATCATGGTGATGATGAGGATGACTTTGACAACCTCCAGTCACGTAAGTAAGACTGATTTGTTGAAACACTGATGATAAAACTGCTCAGTTGCATGACAGTATTGCCTCTTTTGATGTGTGTCTCTAGCGGGCCCAGACAGCCCAGACTCTGGTCCAGCAGAGCCCCTGCCTGCAATGGCTGACCAGACAGAACAGACCACTCTGGTTCACAATGAAGAGGAGGCCTTTGCCCTGGAGCCCATTGATATCACTGGTAAGTCCCTGCTCTTTTTGTAGCCATGAAAGGCTATATTAAAGAGGAGAAAAAAAAATTGAATCCTGTATTTATTATTCTTTTGTAGCAGTTTTATTGATGGCCTTCTTAGTCTTGAACATTGTTTTTAATTGTGCTCGAGAAACAGAAGGACTGCCATAGTGAATGCTGTATAAACTTATTTACTGTGAAATTTCAAATGCTGAAAAACTGATTAGTTTATGACAAGCACTAAGTAGTCACAAAATTAAAACCAACTACAGATAAAGTTAATAACATTACACCTTTTCCTTCATGCTGTGATAACTTTTCTATTAAATATCTCTAGTAATTGCAGGCAATGTTGCAAAATAATGGGACTGCTGAAAGGCTCAGCGCATTGCTGCATTGATATATAATTGGCTCAGAAAGCAATTAACCTTATATTGTCTACATATTGTAGCATGAGTAACATGGTAGAACGTCTACAAAGGATTGATAGGAAGCTCACCTTTTCAATCAAAGTGCTTGGAGTGTAATAGAGTCAGTCTTTATTTAGTAAAGTGCAGGAAAATAGACTGGAAGCATGAAAATGCACTGCAGGCTGTGTTTACAATAAATAAGTCATTTGTGTAGAGAGCTTGAGTGCTAATAACGGGAACATATTTGTTTGGTGTAACAAACTAATGAAAAGAACTTCTGACTTCTGTGTAGGCACTACTTTAACATAGTTTAACACTCATAGTAAATAATCTAAAGTTGCATTTTTAATTATGGTGAAATAACCCTCGTGTATTTATTTTTCTTGTTTCTTTCAAGTGAAAGAGACAAAGGCCAAGCGTAAAAGGAAACTGATTGTGGACAGTGTGAAAGAGCTGGACAGTAAGACCATCAGGGCCCAACTGTCTGACTACTCGGATATTGTCACCACCCTGGACCTCGCCCCTCCCACTAAGAAGCTTATGATGTGGAAGGAAACTGGAGGAGTTGAGAAGCTCTTCTCTCTGCCTGCTCAGCCTCTCTGGAATGCCAGGTTGCTCAAGGTAACAAATGCTTGTTATAAATATTGATGTATTTGTGGGTAAATGCATACACTTACTCAGAACTAAAGCAGACTGTCAGCTGCCTGTCTGAAATTACTCCTGAGAAATATTAGTACTTTGAGAGCGGTAATAAGCACGCCACAACAGAGGTCTGATTCTCCAAGTAGGTCAGCCTCAGATGTTGTATAATGGAGCGGGAGAAGAGATGGAGTAGATTTATAACTTTCTATCTTTCACTGGCATGCTGTTCAGGTCGTGAGATTTAAAATGAGAACATTGAAAGAACAGGAGGTGCGGGAAGTGATTGGTTTTGCTTCTCTTTCCCTGTCCTTTAACACTCACATTACTGCTTTTGAATACTAAATAGAAAACGTGTCGATGCATATTTTAGCAGTTTCCTTTTATCTGGCACGAGTCCTCTCCCCGGCAGTTTAGCATTTTTGTTATACTACCAACTTGTCGTATAGTTGCATGTTTTTAATTAATAAATAAAACTCCCCTGGCCCACCCACAAGTTTTTAACTTTCCCAAACCTGATGTCAGATGTTCACACGCTGCCTGACGCCTCTGGTGCCAGACGAGCTGAGGAAGAGGAGGAAGGGGGGTGAAGCAGACAGCCTGGATGAGTTCCTCAAGGAACTGGAGAACCCAGAGGTGCCTAGAGAGGAGGTCATGAGTCAACACAGAGATGTTATTGGTAAGTTCTGCTGGAGGTGATGAAAGGAGATTATGTTGTTAGTTTTGTGAGGGTCTCCTTTTTCAGTGAGACCATCTGCCAACAAATAAGGCTGTGTTCACCTTGGCGTTAGTTTTTACATTCTGTTAATCGCTCTCTGTTTATCTGCTCCTCAGATCAGACTATCATGGAGGAGCCCAGCATGCTGGCAGCCTCTGCAATAGAGAGCAGCAGGACAGCCTTGGATGAAACTGTCATGCCTCCTCCCTCCACCCCCCGTGGGGTAAAGCGCAAGACTATAGACAAAGAGAGCACCCTTCCTGTGAGTGCTTGAATTCGTTTTTCTGTAAAAACACCAGAACTGCAGATGCCCAATGTACCTTTTGTATTGCATGCAACAATCACAAAGTATAGAAAATGAATCTTGCCTAAACTGGACAGAGCAGCTGAGAGCCCTGTAGACCTGTTTTAGATACATTTGTATCTAAAATGGCAGCAACGCAACTGATTCTGGTTTGATTTTCATATCTTAAATGGATTGTTTCCTAAACCAGGTTTAAAGCTTTCATCAGGTTAAGGTGATGCTGGTTTAAATGTTATTTAATAGAAAAGTTACGACTGACAAAAATGTATGTAATGTATTTTGAATCAGCTGAAACATTCATCTTGGATCTAATTGCAGAAACAAAACATTTCAGTTGACTGCACTTATTCTTAACTTGTTCCTGATTTGGATGTTTCCTTCTTTCAGATGGCTCCCTTGGAGCAACAGCAACCACAGTTGGCTGACCGCTCAGGCGTGTCGCAGAGGTTAGACATGCCTCAGGTGGAACTGCCCCCAGAGGAGGGCAGCATCAACCTCACCCAGCTAGTCCCTGAACTTGACCTCCTTGGTGAGAAGGATAAAGGCAAGAAGGATGAAAGCGATGAAGAGGAGGTGGGTAAAATATAAGTTGCTGTTTTTGTTAGACCCGAGCCTCTCGGAGAGATCGGCAAGGAGCCTATTGCATTTGTTAGGTTGCACACTGAAAAATGGTTAATGCTGAGTGGGAAGTGCTCGGCATTGACAATGGACCCCATGAGAGCATTGGTCAGCAGAGCCTGAAGGAGTTTTCATCTAAGGGCATGGCGAATTTCGATCAAGTACAAAATTGTTGTAACTCAACCTAAAACATTCTCATCATCGCCTACAGTTGAATGTGTTGCCAGCAGGTTTTACATTTGGCATCTGTACTGTGTCGCGGCTGCTTGCGGCTTTAATTTGTTTTGGTTTAAATGCAACACAGGAAAATTTGTAGTTAGCAATATTGCTACTTTGTCCAAAGTTCCCAACATTGCTTCAAGAGAAGGGTTAGGGTTAGGGTTAGAGTGTATATTTTTCTGTAGCTTCTATTTGACTGTGTTGATATACTTGTCTGTACCAGTTGGTGCTGATCAGTGTTTTTTTTTTTGTTTGTTTTTTTCCCTTCTTCGTTCAGGATGAAGACGGGCAAGTTGGAGATCAGGATCAGGAGGAGAAGAGATGGAACAAGAGAACACAGCAGATGCTGCACGGTCTCCAGGTAGAAAAGCTGCTATGGTGTTTACATATTTCTGAAAACAGAATTGGAGTAAACAAAGCCAGTTCAAATGCTGTGTGCAGGTTACATTTCGGTTTTAATAAACTTAATCGTTACATACATCTTTTCTGCATGGATTTAAATCAGAAACTGTGTTTTGGAACTTTTCCCTGATGAAATGAGGGGAACAGTGAGCATGACATCCACATTATGTTCTGTTTGATCATACATATTTCATGCTTCTGTCTCCATAGCGTGTCATGGCTAAGACTGGTGCACACTCTGTTAGTCTGCTTGACTTGTGCCGGAACAACAACAGGAAGCAGGCAGCTGCCAAGTTTTACAGTTTCCTGGTCCTGAAGAAGCAGCAGGCCATCGAAGTGACCCAGTCTGAGCCCTACAGCGACATCATTGCCACAGCTGGACCAAAATTCTACCTTATTTAGACATTGGAAGAATCAACAAACACTCTGCTTGCAACAGGCATACATTTTTGATTGCTCAACTTTTTTGCCTTTTTATTTTTTGTGATTGGGGGGGG
>JAVDPK010002593.1:154033-177947 GCA_034780415.1 Cichlasoma orientale
TCGCTTTTGTCAGACTCTTCATCAGTTGCAGTTCCAATTATTCCGGCCTTTCTGAATCCCGACAGGATGGTTGTCACTGAAGCTACCTACTGTAACCCCTGAGTACAGCGCCATAAATGATACAGAAATTATGTGGTTTTAACTCTTTCATGTCTTTGTATGCGATAAGTCCCTCATGTGTTATTGCTCCTCCATTTAGGATCGGATTGGTTTGATGTTTGAAGTGCTTGGGTTTTCTCTGTGTTTATTGTATGGTCTTTACCTTACAGTATAAAACGCCTGTTTGTTGTGATTTAGCGCTATATAAGTTAAATTGAAGTGAATTTAATTCAACTGGAACAAAGCGGAGAACAGGATTGGATCCTTAGTCACTGTTTCTACACGGACAGGAAAACGGGCGCATCGTTACCGGAAACGTCCGTCGCCGAGCGTTTTCCTTCCCTTTTCCGCGTGGAGCAGCACACAGATGGCATCACGAAAGGAGTCCACCTCAGTATCCAGCACAGTGATGGCTTCTACAGGCGGCACTCTGGACTCTCCCGTGAAGCAGATCCAGATTGAGGGACTGGTAAGCGGAACTGTGGGGCTGAGCGGGGAGTTGGGGAGACGAGCGGCAGAGAAACCCCGTTTTAGCAGATGTGTATGCATCATCATGGCGGAGAGGTGGTAGAAGGCCGTTTGTGGTTCTGTTTAATGGGTTAAAACGTGCGTGCAGCCTTGTTAGTTTGCTTTTAAACACAGAAACTGTTTCTGTTAAGAGTCTTCGAGCTGACTATCAGATTGATAACAGGCTAATAGTGGTCGTCTCTTTGTTAGATGCTGGTTAGGTTTCATTCATCAACAGGGGTGTTTGTTTTTAGCAGCAGGACTTCCCCAGGGTATCGGAGTTGTGTTATCGCTGGTGCTGCTTTTGTATTTTCCCCTAAACGCTTTTAATTTACAATATAAAGTGGTAAGGGATACATTTGTTCGACGCAGACAACACTACCTTCACTCACAAACTAGCCCACCCGAAGGCCTGTGTGCCTCCCAAAGAGAGGGGCTATTGTCCTGATTAAATCAGGCCCTATGAAGAAGTTTTCTGAACCAGGTTTAAAAAAGGTGATCTTAAACACCCAGTGGTCAGGTTAACAAAGAGCATTAACCATGAATGTTGTCCTGTGTTCTGCTTCTGCAGCACAACAGCAGGAAAAAAACAAAAACTAAGTTACTGTTCTTGCTCTTTCTTTGGGACCTGGTGAAACTATTGTGCCTCTTAACATACACACTAGAGGCCTTTGTTTCAGACATTAGGGTATTGTAACAATTTGCTGCTTTGTGGTTTTGCACCTTTTTAAAAATTGATATATGTTGTTAGTGCTACTTCATTGAGGTGTTAGTAATCTCTGCCCACTAATCACTAACAAGTAAATTGTGGGAACATGTTGAAACTGGACTTTAAACAATCCCGGCCCCTTTCGTGTCTTGTAGTACCTCCGCAGAAACAGCAGAGGACAAACTTGCTTCGCTTACATTCTCCCTCCTCCTGCCCTGAGCTGCACTGGACACAAAGCAGCTTATTTTTCCTGGTGTTCCTGAACGCAGTATCAGGATTTAAACTTGCCAACTGCTGCGTTCCTTTTATCTTTCTCATTAAAGGTTCCCCAGAGTCCTAGACTCTTAATTTCAAATCTGAATATTTCACCTCCATGTGTATTATTTAGACCCCCTAATGAGATTTTCTTAATTCCTTTTCTTGGCCTTATCAGCCAAACATTTTAATCGCAACACTTAAATTAAAAACAGTCAAGAAACACTTAATGCGCGACCTCATTTGAATGGAGACTGTTGAAGGAAGGGTGTCTATTTCAGGTGGAGTTATGAAACACGTTTCACCTGAACGCATTGATATGCAGCAGCCGTTGCTGCCGTGTTGCGTCATGACCCGTCTGTCAGAGGTTTAGCTGGAGGGTTGCCCATAGACAACATCACCGCTGTTGTGTAGTAGAATTGAATTGTTTCCTTGCTTTTGAAGAGGTTTCAGTCACCGATGTTGCCACAGAAGTGGAGTGCAGCGCAGCAATGGGTTCCATTAAACACCTACTGAGATCACACAATTGCCTCTGTTGAGAATAAGACTCGATACACGTCAGACACGCGTCTTATTCATGTACCATGAATTAAGGAAAAGTCAGAGTGCTTTGTGCAGGATATTTTGGCACTGTGATTTGAAAGCTCTGCCAGACTTTAAAGGCAGGAAAAAAACCCCAAAGTAAGTTTAATCTTAACATTTCATGTAACAGTCATTTTCTGTTGTCAACGAGAACAGTCTCCTTCTGCCCCCCTGGGGTTTTTACATATGCCTCGGGTTCTTGAGCCTGGGCTTGTTGGGGAGGTGTCATATGATAATGTAACCCAGATCTGCTGCCAAGTACACAGGAGATGACTTTCTATCCACCACAGAATGCAGAATCATCCCTTTCCATGTGTTTTCCTACATATTACAGAAGCTATACTTCATGTTTATGCTATTTATTTTAATTTGACATTCAGGGTTACTTGATGCACTCACCAAGCAGGTACTTTGTCAAAGATAAAGCAGGTCTGCATCTGGTGCAAGCTGCTCAGGCAAACAAACTTGTATTGTTGAAATAATATAAAGTAAAAAAGAAGAATCAGTCAGAAATAATCTGATTTCACACAGCTTCACTGTTCCGCAGTTGACTCGGTTACCTTGCTGAGAGGTCGGAGGAGTGCAGCCTTTTGCTGAACACCGTTGGTCACTGCAGCTGCTGCTTGTTTTTCATCTTTGAAAACATTAGTACAGGCATGTTTCACCACATGAATGCTTTAGATGTGCAAACGGAAAAGGAAAGGTTGAGTTTGTATTTCTAACAAATGAATACAACTCTGATACAGTAAACAGTGAGGCTAATATCAATAAGATAATAATAACATTGTTTCCCACAGGTTCTGTTTGTGGTGGTAGGTGGCTCTGCACACATGGGTGTGTGTGAAGGGAGTTACACCCATACTTAAAATATTAAATATTACCACGTCCACTGCCGATAAAAGTAGGATCACTTTGTGACAAATAACTAACAGACCAGTAATCAACTGCTCTCCAGTGAGTCTCTTACCCTGCAGTTGGATGCCAGCTAAACCATCCTGGGGAGCAGCTGGCTACGATGGTCCTTGTTCTGCTCTGCAGCCTTGATGGAGCAGCACATGAACCAACTCTAAACCGGCTGCAAGTTCTGGTTAGAGTGGCCCTCCAGCTCGCAGCAGATCCTCAGAGCAGAACAAGGACTATTGTTGCCAGCGGCAGTCCAAGATGGTGAAGCTGGAGTCCATCTGACCGTGGGATGAGAGACTCTTGAGAGCCACGGGAGCGACTGGTGAGCCTGCCAGGAAGGAAACACAAGATGGGAAGGGGAGTAGCTGGTTAGCAGCAGCTGAACTTTCAAAATAAGACTGAGGAAATTGACTGGGAAATTGCCGGTGGATTGCGTCATTCTTTTGGGCAGAAAAAAATGGTGACAGATGTTATTGGGGTGGGACCTCTGTGTGTGGGGACACACTGGATAAGTAGTAAATATTTTTTTTTTGCTGGATATGCTTGCATCATATGCGGCAAATTCCTCAATCATCTGAATACAGTTTAAACAGTTGGTTAATGGCAGACTCCTTCTAACAATGAAACAACTACAAGGTACTAAAAAGGTAATTAATGTATTCACTTTGATCATAAATGAGATCAAAAATGAAGTTTGAATTATAATGAGGCAATATTAATTAAAATAATTTTCAGATGAGGCATCTCAAACATGATGTGTCTGAAGTTGTCCTTTCTCACGTGAAGCACGCAGCAGGAAATGGTCTACAGACGCATTTTCCGTTCTACCGTCTGGATAGATTGTGCAGGCTGCAGGACACGATGTGCACTGGCTTGCTATAAAGTCTCAGGACAGTTACCTGTACTGTTCTCACATTGGCTCAGTTGCAGGGAGCTGGCAGGTTAAAGACCATTTGGGGTCCGATCAGACCGCATCGACGCTCTCATGTGCACTTCTGCCCAGGGCATGTGTGAAAACATTTGCTACATGCTTGTGTGGACTGATCCAAATCAGGGGCCATCTTAACTGAATCAGGAGTCAAGACTTTGATTTCTCCAAGCAGAGCTGTCTTTCCTATTAGATTATTATAATTTATTTTTTAGATTATTTGTCTCCCCGCATTGCTGTAACTGCTCCCATCGGTCGTTGCAAGAGCTATACATCAGTCTTGGACTATTTCACATTACACGCCAGACTTGGCCTAGCAAAATCAAGCATGTTTGAGAAAGATCTCACCACGCCAGCAGGCGAAAGCTGGCAGATGAAGTGGGAATCTGCCGTGGTCTTCATCCATGGCTTAACCCAACAGACGACTCCTGCCACACAAAAGTGTTTTCTCTGTCAAATATTTTACAGCCGGCGTTGAGTTTAGAGTTCGTCCACACTTCAGCGGTGCAAAAAAGAAAACTCATTACGGGATCGTCTCTCGCTGTACTTTCTCATAACTTGAGCCCCGTTGTGGCGGGAATATAAGCCCCTTTGTGTGAGTGAGGCAGAAGATTTATGATAAGAATTAAAGGCAGCCAACAGGGGATTTGGACCGCAATTGATTTTGCACAATTCAATTTTAAGCTTGTTGATTTATAATGCACTGTCCACATATCAATCTCGGGCCTCTCCACATGAGGTGAGATCACTGGGCTAGCTGCCGGTGTGCTAGATCAATAAAATTATATGTGAGTGTGTGTAGGTCTGAGGGAGAATGAGAGTAGTAGGGAGGGCTGGTGCTGGAGAGAGTTGGCATGTATTTGTGTGCATGCAGGTTTGCACAGACGTTAAGCTTTCCAGGCTTTGCTTACAATACCTGATGGCATTTACTGAGCACCAGGAAGCCGGTACTACAAATCCACTGAAACCTCCAGGCTTCCTTCCTTCCCTTTCTTGTAGTGCTGATGCCGCTTTGCTTCCTCTCTTTAAAGCATTTCTGTAGGTTCAGGAGTTAAAAAAAAAACAAAACAAAAACCCTCTCGTGGTTAGCCCCATTTGTTTGACCTTATTGGAGTTGCTTTTTGGCCGACTGTCCATCTCTCACCTCCTCCTTTTTCCAGACAGATGCTGTTTAAGTGTGCGACGAGCAGATCGCTAAGAGCTAGATAGCTGAAAGCATTGTGTATCTGTTGCTATCTGCTCTCACTGATGGAGGGAGACTAGAAAAGCTATTTGCTGGCAGAAAAAGGAGCCAAAGCTCAAAGGGGGCACGGGGGTGGGGGGGAGGTGGGTTGTAAAGCAGCCAGTGCTGCCGTTCCTGGAGACTTCGACTGTAGCCCTCCTCTCCCCTGCCGAATCCCTCCTTAGTCTTCCTCGCAGTCTTTGCTACACCTCTCCCTGCCCTCACCTAGTCCCCTCTTGCTTGCTTTTGTCATTTCCTTCATTCGTCTGCTTTTCCGTTTCACATTTGCACTGTTGCATTTCCTCCCTATCCAGCATCACTGGCTTCCCCATCGTGCTCCCACTCAGTTATTTTGCTGTTTCTCCCTCTCTTTTCACCCGTGTCTCTCCTCACCGACCTATTGCTCAGACCTTCCTGCCCTCTCAGTCAAAAATGCCAAGGCAGGCAGGCAGGGAATGAGATTTGTTTTTCTCTCCACTCCAACCCATTTGGTCTTTCTCCTCCTGCCTCTAGCTCTTTTTACTTGTTGCACGACAGACCCGGCTCTCTATTGAAATAAATCATCTCCCAGGACAGCATCCATGTGTGTATGCTTGCGCGTGTAAGAGCAGCTGCCTGAGACCAGTAAGGGCTCCCTTATGGTGGTGTTGGCTGTTTTGTTGTGAGCATGGCTTTAGGACTGCCACCCTGCTCCTGTGTGTATGTGTATGGGTGTAATATTAATGCCTCTGGCTGTGACCTGCCCACACTGTTATCAGCGTGATTTATGCTCTCCCCCTCCACACAGCGCTTTTCAGCTTTTTGTCCTGTTCCTGTTCATTTAGACGCTTTGCCTTATTCTCTGCTCGCTGCCATTGCTTTTCAGGTTGTTTTTTTTTTTTTTTTGCTAGTCGGTTTGCCTTTTGATGGGTGTGTGTATGTTTGTGTGTCCATATGTTTGTATTGCGCGTCTGCGATAGTTTTTCCTCCACTGTCCTTGGTGTCAGTAACACAGCATTGGAGCTTAAACCCACTCCTGAACCATTTGGAGACTTGTCCTATTGGCCCATTTTTATCTGGCATTAAAAATTAAATGCACACAGTGATGCATGGACACTCTGTCCAGATGAAGCACGATTATGTGGGATATCGGAGTACAAGTCCAAATATACCCTCCCACTGTACAAGGATGGCATTTTTCTTAAAATTTTTATGTGTGCCGCCTCTTCTCTCTCCAGTGTAAATTGCTAAGCTGCACTGAATTTTAACTGCCCTTTTGTACACACTCAAGATCAGTGATGCACCAGTGTTTGAGCCTGCAGGTGGTGCTTACCACACTGGGCTCCAACACTCAACTACAGGCAGTGATTGGCTTAGTAACTTGTCCCAGAATTTCTCCTAACATAGCAATGTTGTTTTTTGGCAAGTTTGTGTATTTATATAAGAGCTTAGTGGCCAGTGAAGAGTGTAGAAAGGTTTATTATGCAATCTTTTACCAAAGTAAGGTTTGTTTGTTTTTTCCCCCCCGTGATATGGGGTCACTGGACTGGTTGCCAGTTGATCACTGGATGAGGTTTAATTTAAAATCACCAATTAACCTAACATGTGTTTGGACTGTGGGAGGAGACTAAAGTGCCCAGAGGAAACCCACGCAGGCACAGGAACAACACGAAAGGCCACACAGAAAGGCCTTCCTGCTCTGAGGTTACAGCGCCAACCTCTGCTGTCTATGGGAAGAGTTATTGAAAATTTAGCCGTTGATCCTTTTTTAACAAATGCTCAAAATTTTTTGGGAAATTTGCCCCAAAATAAGGTCTTAATATCATTTCCCCTCCCCAAAAGCCATTTTTCTACACAGTTTCACAACAACGTAGCCTCTTTAGGGGTTAAGTACAGGTTGTTTATATGATCATTTACAGTGCTGTCCTGAGCTCCCTTCCCAGACATCTGAACCCCCATTCACACCTTTGTTCCAGTGACCTCAATGGGCCACATGAAACAATGGAGCGAAGTCCTTTATTGGTTTCAACTGAAACCACAGATTAAAATGACCCACGCCTCCCTTCACACCTTGGTACATGTATCTATGCACATGAACAATAGAGGGTCATAAACACCTCCAGGGGACTACGCCCACAGAGGTTTAAATACCTGGGTCTCGCCACCATTTGGTTGAGAACTGAAGAAGCCTTTTGGATGAGAGGTGAAACGTCTTCAAGCAACATAAAGAAGTCCAGTCGCCTTTTTTCAAGCTCCAGTGACTACTATGACCTGGATGACTGAGAATCTACACAGACGATATGATCATTGTTTTAGGCTCCTCCCAGAGCACTGAGCAAATGCCATGCAGATTCACAGCAAAAAGCAAAACATAGGTACACTTCCCCATGTCTTTACCAGGAGAACTACAGACCGTGGTCTATACCACAGACTGGGCTGATAACGAGTAACTGTGCCCGCCACCACCCAGCGAAAACTGTCTTGAACCTCAGCTGTGCATCTGTCGGTGCAACAACATGATTTTTCAACTTGTAATAGTTTTCCCAGAGTGAAGGTGGGTAATAGCTACAGGGGGGCTTAACCTTATCAAGCATCGGCACCTCTAAAGCTCCACCAGCAAACGACAAGCGCTTGTTTGTACCAAAAAAACTGAACTGTTTCCAGCGCAGTGCGACAGTATTTATGTCACATCTACGCATCCATTTCATTCTTGTGATCCATCACACCTGAATACAGGCACTACATCATTATTCTGTGAGCTGCGGGGTGCGCACAGCTGCCTGGATGTATGTGCGACAACAGACACACTCATTATAGAACAGAATGGATCTTCTGTGTTATTATTTGGTGCGTGTTTGGAGTCTCCACAATAAAATGTGCATATAAAAAATTAAAAAATCATTAAGATCAAAAATAATTGCCTTACTCGGTGTTAAAGTATTTCCTGTTCACTCTTCCTGATCTTTGATGCTTTAGCTAGGCAGCAGTTTTACGTGGAGAACTAGCATAAGCAACACAAGCATATGGCTAATTAGCAGTCAGCATAGAATAACAGTAATGTTAGTGTTGGCTACAGTGATGAAAAGATTCCTCTGTTTTTCTATATAGCTCACGTGGGAAGAGAACCATGGAAAACACCAGACCGCAGAGATTTGCACTGTAAATTTGGTGTATGTTTCAGAGCTGTTAAACCCCTGGTTACCTTTAATATGTACAGTTTTCTGCCAAAAGTATTCACTCGCCTGCCTTCCCACACATATTAACTTGAGTGACATCGCATTCTTAATCCATAGGGTTTAATATGATGTCGGCCCACCCTTTGCAGCTATAACAGCTTCAACTCATTTGGGAAGCCTTTCCACAAGGTTTAGGAGTGTTTATGGGAAATTTTGATCATTCTTCCAGAAGTTCATTTTTGAGGTCATGTTGGATGAGAAGGCCTGGCTCACAGTCTCTGCTCTAATTCATCCCAAAGGTGTTCTGTCAGGTTGAGGTCAGGACTCTGTGCAGGCCAGTGAAGTTCTTCCACACCAAACTCGCTCATCCATGTCTTTATGGACCTGCTTTGTGCGCTGGTGCGCAGTCATGTTGGAACAGGAACGGGCCGTCCCTGAAACTGTCCAAAACGTCTTGGTATGCTGAAGCATTAAGAGTTCCTTTCACTGGAACTAAGGGGCTGTGGCCCAACTCCTGAAAAACAACCCCACACCATAATCCCCCCTCCACCAAACTTTACACTTGGCTCAATGCAGGCACACAAGTACCGTTCTCCTGCCATCGCCAAACCCAGACTCATCCATAGGATTGCCAGACAGAGAAGTGTGATTCATCACTTCAGAGAACACGTCTCCACTGCTCTAGAGTCCAATGATGGCATGCTTTATACCACTGTGTCCGACACTGCACTCCAACACACATAACATGTTTAAAGGGTGGTTCACCTGTCTCTGCTGTTTAAAATGTTAACTTTTTGGCTGTTATAAATGCAGATACCTATGGAAAGTGGCTAATATTGCCCTGCTAATAAATTGGTTTGCTCTCAAAACCAATGATTACAATCATAACATAATTTAGCTGAAAGTTCCTATTTTTGTAATTCCTTTTTAAACCACAGGTCTTCATAAATATCTTTTTTCACCCTGAGTATTCACATCCTTTTATAAATCAAATCACTGTTATGCTTCTTTTCTGTACACTAGAGGTTAGACATTATTCCCTATTTGATAATAAGAAAATTGTTCAGTGTATTTGTACTGCTATAAAACATAATATGCTAAAGAACAGCGAGAGAATAAAATAAGTGAATCTGCAAAGGGATCCATTTGGCTTTTAAACAACATCTCAACCGGAAAATCCTCAACTCACACTAATGAGCTCAAATCAGCACGACGAGCAGAGATGCAACTGAACTGGATACCATAAATCAAACGATGATAAACTGCAATAACAAGAAATTAAATAAATGTCACAAAAGACAAGATAAATAAAAGATTTTCAATTTAGAAAATTAAATCATTTTTCAGTAACTGCTATTGAAAGCAGGATAAAGAATCAACATCCCTCTCTGTCTCATTTTTGCTGCAGTAACATTGCTTTTTTTTTTTTTTTTTCCCCCTTTTCCTTTTCACAGGTGGTGCTGAAGATTATCAAGCACTACCAAGAAGAGGGCCAGGGCAGCGAGGTGGTTCAGGGCGTCCTGCTGGGCCTGGTAGTCGACGACCGGCTTGAGATCACCAACTGCTTCCCCTTCCCCCAGCACACAGAGGATGACGCAGACTTTGATGAAGGTAACTAAAAGCACTGCGCCTGCTTTCTGTTTGTTCCATCGATTCTGTCCTGCAGCTGTAAAAATGTGTACACACTTATCGCATCACGACAGAGTCTGAAATGAATACCCGTTAAACACCGAACACAAGCAGAACAGTAAAATGATGGGGTCTCCAGTGACTGTGGCTGGTAAATTTATGACATGATGATCTTAGAAATCTCCAGCAACATGGGAGCTGTGGTATTTGCTTATTGTGAAAAATTTGAACCTCCACTGTAGATAAGAGCTGCTTTGTCATTTAAATTCTGCTGCGTGACATTATGAATTGCAAATTTGGATGATTAAGTTTTTAATTAACACGGTGTTCTTGAGTTGATATACCAGATGGCTCTGAAAACATTAACTTGAAACATTTCCATGGAAAAAAAGTATATTGTTTTTGGCAGGACAAATTGTGTTGTTTGCTATTACTCTGTTTTGTCATGACTGACATGTGAGCCAAATGTTATATCAGATATTGCATCAAACTAATTTGGGGAAAAAAAAATAATGCACAAGGGTGAACAGAGAGTCTTTGAATTCTGTGGGAACTGAGTTTTTTTGTGTGTGTGTGGATTTCTTTTTTCTTTTTAGAGGCTGAAGATCACTTTTCTTGGGCTGCTAAAAATTCCATTAAGCTTACAGCAGGATAGTGGATTGACAGTGTAGTGTCTCATTAAAATTGACCCTTATCATGCCGTGTGCATTAGCTTATCTAACAGCATTGGGCGGGTGAGACCTGAAAATTTAACCTATGTGTGCACATCTTTTTTCCTTTGCCTGTCAGACTCGTCAACCTGTGCCACACACACTTTGATAAATGAAAATTGTTTCAATTATAGTAAAGCATCTGTTCAAATGGGGAAAAACCCCACCCCACCCCAGGGCCAGCAAGGTGTGCCTTCCGTGTCATCTTGCGCTATTCTGGACATTTTCCTCAGTGTCACTCCACTTCTGCCTTAGAGCGGAAGTGAGGGGTTAGTGAGGGTTACGCAGGTTCTGTGCTTGTTTGGATGGTTTATCCTTAACTCGGCTGCAGAGTTGCCAGCCCTCTCGCCAGGACTAGCTTCGCCCGTGACACGGAGTCAGTCGGCGTATGCCGTGTTTGGTTTTAGAAGAATTACCGCTTGCTGGGACGCCTTTGTTTGCATGCTAACGGGCTGTCATCAACTCAAGTAACGCCGTTGTCGTTTCTCCCCGTCTCTCTCCTGCTGCTGCGCTCGGTGCCTTGTTCCGCCCCTCCGCCCCTTCACACGCACATGGTGACAGCCACAGACTCAAGTGACAGGAGAGGGTACAAATTATAAGAGAATCCAGCATGCCAATAAGTTTACAATAGAATTAACAATAGAATCTGTGCTGAAATGACAAGAGGGCACCCACATTGGGTAAATAAAGTAAATTCAGTGTTTTGGTTTTATTTTTTCATCTTCTTTTGGCTTCTTATATTTAAAAAAAAACATATTTTCTGAGATGATGCTACAAACCTGAAGAAATGATAGGCTATCCAGTGAACTTGTATCAAGAAGTAATTGAATGTCTGTCTGTTTTCTTGGAAGTGTGCGTAATATGTCCTCTGGCATTGTGTTAAGGTCAATGCTGACTTCTAACTAAGCTCACTAGGTGCCGGGTGTCCTACACTGTCAGTGCCAAGGGTTGATGCTCTGTCCAAGGATGGAGTGCTCTAGCTCCTGGCGTTACAGGTGGGCGGTGCGAACGTGCACAGGTTTTGATTTAGTCTTTATAAGCACATGTTTTCTTTTTCTCTGCTGCCTTCTGTCAGCATTGTTATCAAAGAATGTCGTGCCCTCTGACCTCTGCCCTTCCCCTATCATACCTCATTGTTACTCTCTCCTTGTTAGTGCAAAAAAAAAAAAAAAAATCCACTATATCAGACTGAGGGATGGGAGGAACGTGAGCTGCTCCCGAGAACAGAAGAAAGGTAGAAATCCTGGTCTGTGAGGCTTCAGCTGCTAACGAGCAATAGTCAAAAATTCAGCAGGATATGCAAGCGCCAGTGGTGGCTTAAGGTTGTTAATGTTAGGAGCGGCTCACTCTGTGCGTGCGTGTCAGTGAGTGTCATGGCTTGTTGTGTTGTAAACACTGGAGACGCTGGATTTTCCATCTGTCATTCCCTTTAAGTTAACAAGGGCTTCAGCGAGTAGCGCCTTGCCATGAACTCTGGGAAATTTACAGAGCTACAATAGAACTCTGCTCAATGGGGATTTTTGATCCAGCTGTAGAAGGTGACAGGCTTCAGGTTTTCTGTCAGTATGGAACAAAAATTCAAAAACGGAGCTGGAAATGGGATTCATTCATGTTCTGCGTGCTTTCGACCTCTTAAACGCGAACAGTACTTCATAAAGCAGACAGTTCTGTAACTACAGAGCGCTCCCGTCTCCGCTTTCCAACTGATAGAAGTTTGTGCTACGCACTTGTGCTACGACACGTAGAAACAAAATTGTAAACTCGATTTAATGCCTGTACATTTGGTCATTTTGTTCTCATTCTCTAGCCTGAGATGTCTGCCCACACACACACGACCAGCCAGACCACCCTTTTCTTACTCAGTCTCGTCTCCCCTGTAGCAATTGTTAGCGTTTCATCTGTGCTGATGCTGGGGTGGGTTGCCCCGACCAGCTGCAGATACAGCAGTGTTATGTTGAAGAATGAATCACGCTTTGTAACTTGCTCCTGGAGTCATTTATATGCTACTACTGTGGTATAAACAGAGTATCTGATTCATATCAGGTCACAAATGTATATTGGATAAAAAAAACATGCCTCCAAAGTAGTGTATGCTGCCATTGTACTGACAAACAATGGGCAGTGATACCTCTGCATATATCAAGGGTTTTCGACCATGCTAAATGTTCCAGCAAATCAAATAACTTTGCTTCAGAGTAGTAGCTTGAATAATATGATTCAGAAGTAGTTGCTCACACTTAAGTTGGCTTCTTTGGTCTTGGAAGAGATGTTTTAATTGTGGGAGAACCGATCGGATACCGATATCGATTTAATAAGCTGTGTTCTTCACTGTGAGGAAGAGGCGAGGAATCGTTCTTATGATATGGACTAATTACCATCTAAACCCAGTCACACATTACACAGATTTTGTACTAGTGAGAGGGGTCAAGAGCAGTTTTTCCGCATGCAACTCTGCAACCTAATGTCACGAACATTTCACAGCTGCGGTGTATGTGTGAAAAACAGCTGTGGAATAGGGAAAATTAACTGAACGGATTGGCTTCATACATCAGGAGCTGCCACAGATGCACTGTACAGCCGTCTGAGTCTGTATCAGACCGATATGCGATACGACTATCGGATTTCTCCAGCGCTACTTTCAGTCAGTGCTCTATTAATCTGTACCTTGCCCCTTTTTTTTTTTTTTTTTGTATGGTTTCTTCTCACTCAGACACACACTGTTATACTACATACTCATTTACTCAAGAGGCACGTGAGCTAAGCTGTCCAAAATCTGAACATTTTTGTCAATTGCTGATTAATTTTACTGAGTTTGCTTCAGACCCATACCTTTCATACCAATGCAGCATTATCTCTGACCATTATACTGAGTCTCTTATACATATCAGTTAACCATTACACCCTGATATAAAGCTTGATATTTGGGCCTGCAGACTGAGCTGAGAAGCGTGTACTCTCTTCACCTCGAATCAGGCACCCGCAATACATTTTGCCTCCAAGGTCTGCATATGTGGATAGATTGGTGAGTGTGCCTTGGGTTTTTTTGATCTGTGTGTGTGTTTGTGTACACCTAAATCATCTTACAGTGACTCATTGCCTGCTGGAGGCCCCTCAGATTAGAATTACTCCTCCAATCTATCTCTAAATGAACAATGGGCAGGATTGGCAGCTACGTGACACGCTTTTCCCGTGTGTGTGTGTGTGTGTGCGTGCGCGCATGTGCGCGCGTGTGTGTTATACTACGTTTTCATCAACAGGTGCCAGTATAGAGCTGTACTTACAGGACAGTCAGTGGCAGCAAATGTGACCAAAATGAGTGAGGAAAGAGATAAAGAGTAATTGAGCACGCACAGCAGAATCAGCCTGAGATTAAAAAAAAAAAAAAAATGGAAAAAGGAAAAAGAAATGACCTTGGCTGAACCCCAACTCTCCTATCTTCCAGTGTCCTTGCACACTCTTTCCTTGCATCATTGACAAAATGTATTGAGAGAAATGTGTAGAACTGCAGGCACTTATTCTCTTGGCATTTTGTGCTGTAGAGGCACTCAAATAGCATGTTAATGATGTGCATTGGCCCGACTCTTTTGTTGTGATATCAGCAATAATACAAAGAGGTATTTTAGTACAGAGTGATTATTGCAGACTTTCTGTGGTTGTATTGCAAGTCCACTGGCTAACTGGACCTGACTCAGCATCTGGGGATTGACGTGATGGTGACCATATTTGAGCCGTGCTTTCTTGATATTTCAGACCAAACAAAAATGTTTATTATGCTTCAGTAAATTAACCCCCAATTAACAAAACTGGTGGAATAAAACAGTCCTAGTAGATGGTGGTAATTTTCCCTTTGTGCTGGCTAAAATCTCTCTTGGGGTGTAAAATCATTCCTAAATCCAGAAAAAAAAAAAACCTTGTAAGTATCTTATTAGCCTGCTGTCCCTATTCAGAAACAGCTTGAGAGTTCTTAGAACTCGTAGGTGGTAGGAAAAAAGTAAAAGAACCAAGTAAATGTTATCATTTGGTACTCTTGAAGGCTTGAAATGAAGGGCAATTGGACTTTTTTGGCGAAGATGTTTCACCTCTCATCCAAGAGGCTTCTTCAGGAGAACCAGCTCCTGTGTTACGAGAGACGCCGTTCAACAGGATGAGAGTCAGCTGTACATTTGCACTTAAAGGAGAGAGGACTTTCTTTTGAGGATGCTCATTTTCACATTTTGGACCGAGAAGATGAATGCTTTGAGAGAGGAGTAAAGGAGGTGATCTACGTCCACTTTGGGCGACCATATTTGAACAGAGGCGGTGGCTTATGACAGCAGCTTCAGCGCGGTCTTGAGATCCCCCTCCCAGGTGATTGAACCCCCACTCACACCTTGACTTATGTGACCTCAATAGTTCACTTGATGGCGGTTTGGGGGCAGTGTCTCAAAAGATTCACACCTTGGCCCTGTGATGATAATCACCCATAACCCCCACCACCACACACACACACCTTGGTTCATGTGACGACTTGCATAATTAATAGTGGGGTCAACGACCTTCAGGACCACCTCCAAAATGGTCAGTTGTTTTTAGAACTGAAGAAACATCTTGGATGACGGGTGAAGCGTCTTCACAAGCCAAAAAAAATAAGTCATCTTTTCAATCCCTCAAGACTATCATGACCTAGATGACTGAAAACCTACACAGACATATCATTTGAAACCTTTAGTTGTTTAGCTGGCAGCATTCAACCTAAGTTTAGTAGTTGATTATATTCCATCACAGCTGGAGACCCGACTGCCGAATAGTCATTCTGGTTATACTTCTTTGAAGTCCGCTTGCAGTCTGCCGCCTGGGGTGTAAATGTAGTTGGTGCATTGTAATGTACATTTTCTGCAGACAAGCGTGCATGGTCATAAAAAACAGGCAGGCATGCACACGTCCACACAGACCCTTGCTCTCACAGTCCGATGATGTAAATTACATCACTCTGACCCAAGGGGCCTGCAGCCGACTTGCGGATGCAAAAACTATAATCGAGGCTTTAGATTAAGACAAATTATTGTTGTATCACAGTACGCTGATGATCTCCCTCTGGTATTGCCTTTATTACTTACCCTTCATGCTGGAAGTGGTTAATAACCTCTCTCACTCTTTCTCTCTCTCTCCTTTCAATAGTAGCAGGGTGTCTACACAGAAGAACTAATGAGAGCTGCATTTCATGCAGTTTCACTGTTCAGTCTGTGCCACACAGTATGCATTATGGCAGGTGGATAAAGCTTCGTTGACATTGCAACTTTCAGCTCTTTGTGTCAGTGTGCCGTGTTTCTCATCGTGGTTCTCTATAACCTATGCACTCTTGCGTATTTTATTGAAATGCCACTGCATTTTGACAGCGTGTGGGTTTTTGTCCCCTTCTTTTTTCCATCTTTGGATATTCTGCTGTACAGTTGTCTATTTACAAAGATTCTTCTACTTTTTTTTAATTTTATACCTTCAGCAGTCGCTCAGCAAAAACATGGGGCAAATTCTAATAATCACAACTAGATCATGATACCAGAAGCCTATTAGCAGTTTGGTGGATTAAAAAACTTTTTTTTTTTAATCACAAATATCACAAAAAAACTGATGTATACATTTGTTTGAATATATAAATTTGTTTAGATCTGAATTAAAAATTGGTGAAAACTGTAGCTGTACCCAGCCTATCCTATGGATATCTGGGATGATCAAGGGATGCATTATCGGATTTGAATGGCCTAAAATAAAGCTGCTCTAAATCCAGTCCCCTTTTTTTTTATTTTTAAAACTGTCCTCTGCTCTGTTTTGTCCCCCTCTGCTTGCTAGTCTTGCTGCTCTTTTCTCTTTAATAACAGTCGAGCTCTACACTGCAAGCATTTCTCTGCGTGTGATAGTGAAAATTACAGCACAGGAGTGTGAAAGATTATTTGGACACACTGGTGATTGACTCTATTCTGACCCTTGGATTGGCAAAATTCGCTAAGCCACTTAGCTCACCAAAACAGTTATTTCTCCTTGATGACATTAGATAAATATACAAAAATTCAGGAAACACTTTCTCTTTGCTTATACTTGTTGTTTTTAACTGTTTTAAAATGATGACGCCAGATCATAGAAGCTGGGTTGTTTTTGCTTTCTGCTCTAGACTGCTTCTGTACTCTCAAAAACAGGGAGAAATGCCTTCTCTGTAGCTGATTAGGGGGGTGGATCACATCAATTGCAGGAGTCTCATTAACATTAAAAATGCTAACATTTTTTTCTACTCTTATTAAATAATTTAAGCTGATCAGCTCAATAGATCTGAACCTGGGCCTTTGGTATTTTGATTAAGTAGCTCTTGTCTAGTAGGCTACAGCTGTTATTTCCATGTGACAGATACATGTTTAATTCACATGGGGTAAATATTTATTGGATAAAACTCAAATACACAAAATTAAAAGATTTGGATCAGTATCAGGGCAGAACAAGGGAGGGAAAAAAAAGCTCGATTGGGACGCCCCTCATGAACACAAGCACTAAAACCTTCAGCAAACTGTTAATATTTGTTGGGAACTGTGGCTTAATGAATTTCACAGGATTACAAAGCATAATTGGGTAGCGTTTTTGGCTTGTAAGAAGGGACTATATCAAACAAACTGTTGCTCGGTACCACTTTCAGTGTTTGATATTCAACCCACGCCGCTAGACTTCGGCAGCAGGAGGAGGTATCCTGAAGGTAGAACAAAATTAGACACTTTCCTTCCACTCTCCACTACTTCTCCTTCTTTTCCCCACTTTTTTTTTCCAGACTCACCGTAGGTAAGCGCTACCTTTGCCTTTCTCTCCACCATTTCCCTCCTTTCCTGGCAATCATTGACTGTTTCCTTCCTTTTAGTACTTTGCTCCATTCCTTTTTTTTATCATCAAATTTCTTTTCAGTTTTTTTTCTCTCCGTCTTCTTTGTCCCCACCTGCACCCTGTACCCCCACGTCTTCTTTCCATTCCTGCTACAACAATGGGAAGATTAGTAAATATGCTATTTTAAAAAGAGAGGATGAAAGCGCCCGAGAAATGTCCTGTTGGGGTAATTATTTCCCAGAAATGGAGCATTTTCTTTTTCTGAACACTGTGTACTAAGTCAGCAATGGGTTTTGGTTATTTTCTTAAAAATAAACTGCATTGATGCCAATGCCAGGAAAATTGAATAACTGGAGTAATTGTTTGTGTTTCTTATTTGTGGTCCAGTGCCTGCTGTCATAGGTGTGTTAGCATCAGCAAGTTTAGATACACTATATTGCAAAAAGTATTCACTCAGCCATCCAAATCATTAAATGTAGGTGTTCCAATCCCTTCCATGGCCACAGGTGTATAAAACCAAGCACCTAGGCATGCAGACTGCATCTGCAAGCAACTCAGTGAGCTCAGTGAAATCCAGAGTGGTGCCGTGATAGGATGCCACCTTTGCACCAAGTCCAGTCGTGAAATTTCCTCAATACTAAATATTCCAGTCAAATGTCACTGGTATTGTAACAAAGTGGAAGCGATTGGGAATGACAGCAACTCAGCCATGAAGTGTTAGGCAATGTAGTGGGTGAGCGGATGCTGAGGTGTATAGTGCGCAGAGTCACCAACTTTCTGCAGAGTCAGTCGCTACAGACTTCCAAACGTCATGTGGCTTCAGATTAGCTCAAGAACGGGGCATAGAGAGCTTCATGGAATGGGTTTCCATGGCCGAGCAGCTGCATCCAAGTCTGCATTGTGCTTGGTTACGTCAAAGTGTCGGATGCAGTGGTGTAAAGCACGCTGCCACTGGACTCTGGAACAGTGGAGACAAGTCCTGTAGCGAAAAATCATTGAAATGGCAGTCAAAACCATACTATTTTGTTGGATGGTAATATATTGTATGGTAATATACATATAACGCATTACATTTGTGTTGTTTGCATTTATCTGTGGGGTCTTTTCCTCATTGAATGATTTAAACTGTCCATTTTCTTCTGGCTAGCATGCTGGCCCAAGCATGCTAGCTAGAGCTACTGGCTCTCTGCCCGACACAGGTGGCAGAGGCTGCAAGGCCTTTGGTCTCGTGTCATCTCATTGGCCCTGAATATGGGAGCCGCCGTCAGGCTTGTGAGACAAACTGGTTTTAAGGGTGCTTGTTTTGCAGTTTGAGTTCCTTGATTCAGTAATTAGATGTTTTTTGTGGTTAGCCCCCTGAGATGAAACATGATGGCCTCTTCTCAGCCAGGGAGCAATTCATTTTAACATTTGACATGTCAGCATATAACGGGTTGTTGCTACTTAAGTTCTAACAAGACACTTAATTAAAAAGCGCATTGAAAGCTACTCTTGATGTATAAACAACCTGTAATCATTAATGAGGTTGATTTTTGCTGATTGGCACCCTCTTTTCAGTTTATTTGTTATTTATGTCACTCCTGCTGCCTCTGTTTGAATTACTCAGCAAACCAATTAGCCGCATAGCTTTAGATTGAAGTAAATATGATTGGCTGTGAGATAAAGAAAAGGCTTCCTTGCAAGAGAAATCTGGCTGCTTAGATTACACATTTAAAACTATCCAAGAGAACAGAAAGTCCTTCCAAAATGTCCCTGTTCTTCTGTTTTCATGGACATTTTTAATAAGGGTTCTGGCTTCAGACACAAATCCTCTTTGGGGTTGTGTCAGGAAGGGCATCCGTCGTGAAACTCTGCCAAATCAAACATGCGGAGCTACCCGCTGTTGCGACCCCTTGCGGCAAGAGAGCAGCTGAAAGTAGCCTCTTCACTGACACTAAGGGGAAAAAGAGTACGCTGGGAATATCACTATTTGCTGTGTGATATTCCCAGTGTACAACATTAGATGTCAGCGTAAGTGACATCTAATGTTGAAAAGTTGAAAACGTGTGTGTGTGTGTGTTCTTGAAGTATCCCGAGGACACCAAAATTGGTTAATTTAAATTTGCAACACACCCCTGTTACATCCCGACTGGTGTTTTGACTTACTTGCCTAATTAGACCTGTTGCCAGGACTGTGTGTGGGTAAGCATAAACACAGCTTGATCAACCTCCCCCCAGACTCTCAGGTTAGATTTTTTTTTTTTTTTGCACCTTTTAGGGTGCAACAAATTGCATTTTAGCATTTAAATTACCGTACACATCAAGGTGACCTCCTGTCAGTGCTAGTGAAGCTCCATCTGACGTCAGACAAATAGAAAAATTAAATGCTTTGGACTTCTTAAACATAGAAGACCTCTGTATTACAAACACAACATGGTAAAAAAATAATAATAATTTGGATGCACAGTGTTAATCAAAAAGACTGCAATAATTTGCAAACTCATTTAAAAACAATTTAATTGAAAATACTCCAAAGACAACACATTTAATGTGGGAAGTGATTTATTTATTTATTTATTTTTTTTTGTCCCACCTTTATTTCAAAAAGATTGTAATAAACTCTCTGAAGTCAGAAATCGAATCTGTGTGGAGATTAGATTTGTGCTTTGCTGTTATCCTTGGGATCTTTTTCACCTCTTTCAGGAAAGCACATTATGTTCTTGGAGGGGAGTCCCGATTTTCCTTTGTTTGTAGACAGTGAGTCTTACTGTGGACTGATTACCACCCAGGTGTTTAGAAATGGTTTTGAAACTGCGTCCAGCTTTGTATCTCTACAAAACTTCTTCGTAGGTGCTTTGAAAGTTGCTGTGATCTGCGAATGGTTTACACAATAGGAACGCAGTTTTCCTGTAACCAGAGTATAAGGCGTTTATTTATAAGGAGGGAAAGACTTCCAGTCATCTCTGTAGTAGGGAACACCTGGGCTCCAGGTTTGGGAGGTATTGTTAGCGTTTTGTGAGTAATCCTGGTAATTTCAGTGTTTTTGTTGCAACTGTAACAAAATCTTCTGCTCTGCTTTGACTGTGACGGGCAGGAAAGCTGCAGAGTCTGAGTCAAATTCTTGTGGCTCTTCTCCATCCGTCATTGTCCATCCAATGGTCCTTGGCACCTCGACAGCGTGAATACTCCCCTTCACTTGAAACGTTAGATAATTAGAGTCCCCTTGCCTTTCCCCTACCCTCCATTCCCTTCATTTTCTTATGGCCCCTTTGGTCTGCCGCAGATGTGTCTATTATTTATAAGCTAGCTACCTTGCTCTTTGTAATATTAAAGAAACCAGATTTGAAATGGACCCAAAGCCAGACTCTGCTGACTCCTCCCCAAGCATTCAGTTTAAGCTGCATGGATAGTTCACAGGTGCTCAGTGGTGTTAGACGGGGAAAGCTTCTTTTTTAAGCAGTGGTGCATCTTCATCATGTTGATTTGAAATTTAGTTTTAAGGGGAATTTTAAAGACCCCATGAAATAAAATTATAGTGTGTACCAACGATGGAAATAATTCATTTTGTAGGTTTTTATTTATTCATAAATAAATAAATAATAGTTTGCCATTTCCTAGAAAATGCGAAGGAAATGTTAATGAATTATCCTGCCTGGGGAGCAAACCACTAAGAGCAGATTGGGCCTTTTTTAGTAGGGGAGCATCCTTTCTAGCTCCCTGCATTTATAGGAAACACTTGCATATGCTGAAGCACATACCACTGTGCTAGCAATTTCATGGGAACTTAAAACTATGGCAAAGCGCACACAAAATAACTAATTAGGGCACGTTAGATCAGCTTTTTCTTCCTTTAGGGTTCATAAGTTTTCTAAACTTTAATTGTCGTTCGTGGCAGACACGATGACGGTGGGTTAATTGAAGTCAGCAGGATTAAAACCGCCTTTGCCATGATCTCTGCTCTTTGCTGTGTACATATATAAAATATTCAGCATGCGTGTGTGAACGTTTGTGTGTGTTGTGTAAAAAGTTGGTGCACTTCTGTTCTGATAAGGTCTATCTTGGAGTTAGCCCTTCAATAGATCAGTCTACCTGCCCCAAATGGGAAATTGATTTCCTCCGTTTTTCCTTACTCTCCCTCAGTGAAGCTAATTAGAAATCACTTGGCAGGCCACCTTTAAGGGAAATACATAAACATAAAAGCTAATATGTGCACTGTTATGTATTAGGAGTTTTCAGGGGCACCTTGGCCTTTTCTGAAGCTCTAAAAAACAGAAAGAAAATCACTCATTGCCTTTTCCCATTGTCTCCAGTCTAATATTTTCTCTTTCCTCATCTTTATCCCTCTACCTGAGCTCTCTGTCTCTCTCACTGTAGTTTAGATCTAAGGCTGGCTGTTAGCAGCGAGCTGGGTCTGTATCTGCGTTTGAATGCTCACCTGGCGTTATAAATCAAGAATGTGAGTCCCCCGGGTACCGTCACCATTGCCATCAGTTCCACTGTTTTATTCATCCGCTCCTTTGTCTCTTCACGATTCTGGCCCACATTAAATTTTGTGTGTCTGTGTATGCGGAGGGGGGTCAGAATGCATTACTGCAGACTGCAGGATAATCCAGGTGGGCTGCAGGGAGTAGAGGGAGGGTGAAAGGTAAGCAGGAGAGAAGGATGTGACAAGGATGTGAGAAATGAGGCAGGGTTGCTGAACACGACACTGGAAGGACAACTGCATTTTGGTTGAAGGCATAAAGGCATTAATTTTTAAGGATGCTGATTTTGTAAGCACAGCGTCGTCAGGCAAAAATCACCGCGCACACAGGATAAAGACAACAGCTGTGCTGCGATTTCAGCTATATTTGTGTGTAAAATTATCATTTGACAAGAACGTTAGAAGCAACAGAATGTCTTTCTTATTTTTTCCTGTCACGCAGTGCACAGCCTCTGCAAGGCTGACAGATCACAAGGAAACACTGTGCATGTGCTAACAGTTCATTCACGGGAGGTGCTGATGACTCTTTTCCGCCTCTCTGTGAACACAGTGTATTCAGAGTGAGGGCCGGACTGTGTTCGTCCAAAATGTCACAAGTGTTGATGCCATTTGCTTTAAAAAAAAAAAAAAAAAAGTCACAAATCTAAGTTTGCAAGTTGAGGTGAACTAAGCTTAAGCACACCTGCAGTGATTGACAGCACTCAGGCACCGAGAAGGTTGACATTTACACATTAAAACAAAAACAAATGCCACAATCAGCAACTCGTTGAGTGTTTGGGGTGAGCTCTAAATTAAAGAGCAGGGTGGTAGGAGCCATTTCCTGGTTTCCACAGTCACCTGTTACCTAACATTATGTAAGCAAACGACAGTGAACACTTCCAGAAACCTGAATATCTAAAACATCTCTTCCTTTGCGGCTCCACTGGACTGTTTGACTCACAGATGTGCATGTGTTTACTCATGTGAGTCTGATAGTTGTGATTTTTTTTTTTTATTTTAAATTTTTAAAAGCACAGGTGAAGCCACTTGGGATTTAGTTTGAGACAAATGATGTGGGTGGTGCTGTAATTAATTCTCTCGGCACAGATACTTAGTCCTGTGTAGGAGAAGCTGGAGTACCCACACCTGTGACTACATGAACTGAGCGCATTTTCAGTGATATGAGGGGTTGTTTATGTTGAGGTTTAAAAGATGATGATTAAAAAAAATAAGCTCTTAATATTTTAAAATTAATATGAGGTCTGACCAAGTGCAAAAATATTTGTCTTACTGATTTGATGAATCTTGTTTGTATTTTAGAGCTTTTTAGGTAAATATGACAACTTCTGTGGTTTAAAGTGATTGCAGTTTGGGATTTCTCATCATTACAATTATTTATTTATTCATAGGAAGAAGCATGTGCATCCTCTGGAGCTTGAAAAAAGTGACTGGACTTCTTTTAAGTTCCTTGTAAACATTTCACCTTCAGGTCTAAAACCAAATGGTGGAGAGTCCCAGGTATTTAAACCCCAGTGGGGGGTTGTCCCCTGGAGGTGTTCGTTGACCCACTATTGTTCATGTGCATAATCGCATGCGCCAAGGTGTGAAAAGAGGCCTGGGCCATTACAATCAGTCATTTTGGGTGAAACCACTGGGAACGACCATCACTGAACAGAGGTCAATTGACCTATTGTGGTCACCTGAAGAGAGGTGTGAGTGGAGGTTGGGGCGGCTGGGAAGGAAGCTCACGTCTGCATTATAAATGGGGGACAGTTGGTGTCAAAATCCACCACCTCTGTTCAGTGATGGTCATTCACAGTGGACATAGATGGCTTCTTTACTGGGGCAAAGTCTCACAGTGGTTTAGTGAAACTACTGATTATAATGGCCCAGGCCTCTTTTCACACCTTGGCGCATGCGATTATGCACATGAACAA
>JAVDPK010002594.1:9435-19435 GCA_034780415.1 Cichlasoma orientale
GCTCCCTCCTGTTTGGTGCCCAGAAGAGCTGCTCCCTTCTGGGCACCAAACAGTGGATCCTCTGTGAGTACACTGGAGTACAGCACTGCAAAGAAAATACAAAGTTTGCCCCCTCTTCACCACTTGTTTACTGAAAGAGGCTCATTTGGATTTTTTTTTCTCCCCCACAATAAGACTTTACACTAATTAGTTAATTAATCTTAAGTGAAATTTCACCAAGCCAACTACTGAGATGCGGCATAGCAAACAACAGATAATCAGATTTAAACTAGCTTCCAAGCCAGCTGATCATAATTAAGAGAAACAGTAACATTCATTAACCAGTATTTCTACTCTAATACGCACCAACTTGCAACTTCAATAAGTACCAAAAACTAATTACAACCGCGGCACATGGACTTATCAATCTTTCCTCCTAGTTTAGGTAAAATTCTCAAAGTTTTTACAATTCACTGAATTTCATGCAAATCCAATTTATTATCACGGTGACACAAAAAAACGCAAACGTTAATTATAATGTTGGCACTACAGGAATATTCAGGGGTTCACTAAAAATCAGGTGATTCATCTTCTGAGGACCATAAATGTCTACATTTTAATCTACCTAGTAGCTGTTGGGATACTTCAGTCTCCAGCAGAGTGGTGTACCGACCACCATCGCCATCCATAGACACACAGCAATAATGTTACTTTCAAAAGTAACTACATGACAAGATTACTGTCATTTAAAAGTAGTGTTACACCACTGTGATAAAGTGTTACCTACTGTGAACTACTGGTAGCTACTACTCGAAAAACTAACTTGTGTAAGAATATTTTGACGTTACCAAAACAGTCAGGTTGTGCATTTTCAAAAAGGTCTGTAGCCTACTGTACATTTACCCTAAGTGACATAATGACATGATCAGTTGATACTGGGAGCATTTCCTGCACTAAATAACCAGCAATAAGCTTGCTAATTCTCCTCAGAGTGACAGCCTTAGGTGAAAGCTAGCTTTTGGGGTTTTGGAGCTGTAGAACAGATATTCCCCTCCTGCTCCTCATCACCAGCACTGTGGAGCTGTACTTGCAAAGTAGCTCTGCTTAGCGGCTGGCAGACACTTCTTATTGGCCCAGCACAAAATAATGCAAATACTAGCACAATGTAACAGCCGTACCCCGTGCCATCTCCTTAGCTGACACAGTGGACTGGATGAACTCAGCTGTAGCTGTCTCCCAAAGAGTCAGGAGGACACATTGCAAATGTAAAAAGGGAAATAGGAAGTAATGTTAAACTGCTAGGTACAACAAAAAGGTACTCATTTAGCATGTAACAGAGCTGATAGAGAATTGCAATGGTCAGATCATTTTATCACGTAAAGCCTTGCAGCAGACAATTGAACCAAATTCATTGAATGTGTATGACCAAAGGCTCCATCCTGCAGCTCAAACACACCGAGGCTTAAAAATGCGAAGTTCAAAAGCTGCATATTTGTCACGTTAATGACTCGGCTAATTGTTATACAGTACGGGCTTTGAATGATCAGAAAATACAAATTTGACCTCACCCCGGGCAGATGGTGCTGACCAACCTTCCACTGTGGTGTAAAAGGTGTAACGTGCAGCACATCAACTTATATGTACTGGATATGAACACCAAGGGAGAATAGAAAAGGTCAAGTTCAGCCAAGTGTGCATGCATGTGTGTGTGTGTGTGTGCGTGTGTGTGTGTGTGTGTGTGTGTGTGGTGGTGGGTGTGTGGGCAGGTGGGTGGGGGGGGGGGTGCTGTCACATTAAATTACCTACTGTGCTTTGTGCCTCTGACATCCTCAGTGACTCTCGTCTTGTGATATATTTAGTCACGCTTAAGTCTCAATAAATAGCTTTCTCAGGAGGGGACGTGCACATATTCAGCACGAACTCTGCCTGCTCAGAGAAGAGAAGACAGGACCAAAAATGATGATGTTGATAATAAAAGAAACCATTTATATTTCTGCCACTTGACTAACAATCTCACCCAGAGGGGAAGACGAGACTGCACCAGTGCTGTGGTCTGTGTAAATATTCTAAGTGCGAGGGAACAAATTCCCCATGATTTTGGGCTTAATTTCCAAACTTTCTTCCAGGCAGTCACTGGTTTCTGTTCATTTTTGGCAGGAAACGGTCGTAGAAGCTTCCCGAACACTTTTACATTCGGTCGCCTTCTCAGTGTCGGTGTCACTTTGATGCTGAAGTAATTTGCATGGATGCTGTTACAAATTTGACAAATCTTTCTTGGAGCTGTGATCAAGGACATTCAAATGACAGAGCTGCTCCTAAACAAGACTTTTTTCTGTCTAGATCCAGTTTCTTTCACAGCTTGCTTATCACAACACTAATATTTACTATTTGTCTTTGTGGTTTGACCGGAGGATTTGTTTTTGTAGCACACACATGAATTAAGTACTACCCATAAGAATAATGTAAATAATTTCAGCATTTCTGGAGTTCTGCTACGATTCATCTGCTATTTTGTTTATTCTGATGCAGGCTTACTGAATTTGATGCTCCAAAACTGTGACTGAACAGCAAATAAAAGTCAACTGCATAGATAATTTTTTTTTGCTGCTAACCAAAGTGTCCCCTGATTATTTTGGGCAGAGCATCAGTAACACAACTGTTCCATGAAATCCTGACATGAGTCACAAGATTTAATGCTTTAATGTGATTCAAAACACATGTCCCATTGGAACTGTTTTTGAGATTCATCTCGTGAGAGACAAACAAAGTTGACAGTGATTTTAAAAAATATTTCTCTCATAACACCACCCTTCCAGTCATACATCATCATCAATAATATAAACTAAAAATTCTTACACTGAATGCCAGTGCAGTCCACTGCCAAAGAAAACGATTCAAGCACTGTGTGTGGTACCAATCCAGAGGTGCCAAAAACTGCAGTTACTCTAGTGGCCACTTGAGACTGACTCCAAAAGTGAGCAAATTCCCATAGACTGCAAAAAGTATTCCCTCACCCATCCAAATCATTGAATTCAGGTGTTCCAGTCATTTCCATGGCCACAGGTGTATAAACCAAGCACCTAGGCATGAAGACTGCTTCTACAAACATTAGTGAAAGAATGGGTCACTCTCAGGAGGTCAGTGAAGTCCAGAGTGGTACTGTGATAGGATGCCACCTGCGCAACAAGTCCAGTCGTGAAATTTCCTCACTACTAAATATTCCACAGTCAGCTGTTAGTGGTATTATAACAAAGTGGAAATGATTGGGAATGACAGCAACTCAGCCACAAAGTGGTGGGCCACTTACAATCACAGAGCGGGGTCAGCGGATACTGAGGTGCATAGTGCACAGAGGTCCCTTCGTTCTGCAGAGTCAATCGCTACAAACCTCCAAACTTCATGTGGCCTTCAGCTCAAGAACAGTAGACAGCTTCATGGAATGGGTTTCCATGGCCGAGCAGCTGCATTCAAGGCTTACATCATCACCAAGCACAATGCAAAGCGTCAGATGCAGTGGTGTAAAGCACGCTCCCACTGGACTCTGGAGCAGTGGAGACGCGTTCTCTGGAGTGATGAATCATGCTTCTCCAATCCAATGGATGAGTCTGGGTTTGATGGTTGCCAGGAGAACGGTACTTGTCTGACTGCATTGTGCCAAGTGTAAAGTTTGGTGGAGGGGGGATTATGGTGCGGGGTTGTTTTTCAGGAGTTGGACTCTGCCCCTTAGTTCCAGTGAAAGGAACTCTTAATGCTTCAGCATACCGAGACATTTTGGACAATTTCATGCTCCCAACTTTGTGGGAACAGTTTGGGGATGGCCCCTTCCTGTTCCAACATGACTGCACACCAGTGCACAAAGCAAGGCCCATAATAGTATCAAAATCTAATATTTTGTTAGTCTGTTACTTAATTAGCAGAGCTGTGTCTGTGTTGCACCCATAAAATTTAAAGAACTAATGCCTTGACAGTGAGCATAGCCTGTATAATCCAACTCTCTGACACTTAAAACGATCAAAACGTATCAAACTTGATGCTTTATTAAATGTGACCCAAAATGAGTGACCGAACTAGCATGAAACAGCATGAATAGTTTTGGCAGGAACCAGTTGGTATCAGTTGGCCACTCTTGGCTGCTGTTCAGACTGTAAGGGTAGGCTTATATATGTATAACTTTGACAGCAGTGACCTAATCTATCCCAGCTGCCATAGGGCGAGAGGCAGCGTGCACTCTGGACAGGTCACCAGCCTGTTGCAGAGATACAGACCACCATTCACACTCATATTCATCACACCTATGGGCAATTTAGAATCACCAAATAACCTAACCCCACTAACTGTTCCACTGAAAACCACAGATGTGAATCTCATGGTGGGAGCAGAGGGGAAAAAAACAGTCAAGAAACTGCCAACGTTAGTGGGATTCATCGGCTGCTCATCGGGAATGTCTGTACAAAAGCCGCTGTGTCTGTACAAAAGCCGCTCAGATATTTTGCTGGACAAGTGAAAAAATTTGACCTGCTGGTCAGTGAAGGTCAGGGGATTACCAAAGGTAGTAGGTGAACACCAGGCAACTCACAAAACACGCTGGTTTATGGATTACAGCCTCAAAAAGCCAATTATGAATTGTTGCAAAGCATCCTTCATCCATCTAACACTGCAGCACAGGATCCGTAGCTTAGAAAGATGAGTACACAAGATAAACAGCACACATATGCTCCGTCCATCCAGACTGCAACATCCTAGAAGGAATGGCCTTCTTGGCTTCAGCACCTCTTCTACAAAACAGCCTTTAAAAGGTTAAAATAGTTCGCTGGGATTGTGTTTGACTACTTTTAGTCGCTGGAGCTGAGCACATAAAATCTTCTGCTCAGCACAGGAGCTTGCAGCGGTTATGTAAGGGTGCCAGACTCGGCTAATCCTTTTATGGAGGAGCGAGGAGCCTGCGGGGTAGAGCTTTCTCATCATTGAGACAAATCAGCCTATTAAGCAGATGTCTCAGCTGTGCATCCACCACCATACACAAAAACCCTCTCGCATACACAACGGCCTGTGGAAGCAGCGGGTAGAAATCAGCCACAAAGTTGAGAGACAGATGGTCTGTGTGAGAAAAGTGATGAGCGCTTTGTGTTATTAACAGCAGCTCCGATTCATGCTTCTTATTCTTTTAATCCGCCGGGCCTCGAACTTTATATCTCAATCCAAAAATACTTCTCCTATCACAAAAAGGTTTGGATAATCTATCCTTATTCAGAATTACCACTGATCTTATGCACACAGCAGAGAATGCCATCATGCAGACTTCACGTCATGTACATCTACAGCTCTTGTTGTTCTGAAGAGAGCAAAAAAAAATGCATTGTTAAGCACTTTAAAAGCTCTGCCTTTATGCATACAAAAGAATCAAGCAGAAACCTATGTGGTCACTTTGGGTGAGTTAATTGCTCTGCATTGTGAGTGCCAAGACCGCCAAGCATGGCGCACAATACAGTCTCTGTAGCTGTGATAATAGGTTTGCTCTCTGAGTCAGAAGTTGTGGAAGTGCTCATAGGGAGCTGTTGAAAGTTCAGGAGTGCGCACTACAAGGAAGTAATCACGCAGAAGAGCTTTGGGGGGGGAGGGAGAGAAACAAGCCCTCGACACCCCCCCCCCCCCCCCACCTGGTGCTGCCTTTGAGGATCTCATTGTTAGCGCTGCTAGTGGGAGGCATGAAAGGTTCTGCTGGCATGTGTCGGCCTCACTCCTTGTCAGGGCCTCAACACTATGGCAGGAAAGTGGGTGAAAGCTCTGTGTGTGTGTGTGTGTGTGTGTGTGTGTGTGTAAGTGTTTTGAAAGGATCTGAAAGCTGAGGGTATATTAAGTTGGGGGAGAGGCTTTGGGGCATTTTCAGTCTCTTTCTGTACAGTATGTGGGACCACCCACACCTAGAAGAACTTAGTGACCCGTACCTGAACTTGTCCTGGATCCTGAATTTGTTCCTACAGTTCTGTGTCTCCCCGCACAGTCTCAAGAGCATGGAGGAAATTCCAGGAGGCAGGACGTCACTCTAGAAGAGCTGGTCAGGTTGTAGAATGTCCTTAACCCATCAGCACGACCGGTATCTGCTCCTGTGCGCAAGCAGGAACAGGATGAGCACTGCCAGAGCTACAAAATGACCTCCAGCAGGCCTCTGGTTTGAATGTCTCTGACCAAACAATCAGAAACAGACTTCATGAGGATGGCTTGAGGGTCAAATGTCCTCTAGTGGGCCCTGTGCTCACTGCCCGGCACTGTGGAGCCCGATTGGCATTTACCATAGAATACCAGAATTGGCAGGTCCACCACTGGTGCCCTGTGCTTTTCACAGATGAGAGCAGGTTCACCCTGAGCACACGTGACAGATGTGAAAGGGTCTGGAGAAGCCGCGGAGAACGTTATGCTGCCTGTAACACCGTTTAGCATGACAGGTTTGGTGGAGGGCCTGAGGAGGCATATCCATGGTGGGATGCACAGAACTGTACAGGCTAGGCAACGGCACCCTGACTGCAATTAGGTACTGAGATAAAATCCTTGGACTCATTGTCAGACTCTATGCTGGTGCAGTGGGTCCTGGATTGTTGTCAGGCATGCATACAAGCATTTGAATGTTTTCAAATCGTTCCTTTAAATTTTTTGAGCAGTGTATTTTTGATGCACTCTCTAAATCGTCATTTGAGCTCCCATAACATCTCACACCACCACTAACTTGGACATCTGTGCAGGAACAACAGTCCTTTTTTTGACTTACACTGGATTGATTGAAAGTTAGATTGCTCTCAGCTGATTTTATTTTAAATTTCAATCACTTTGAATTACACCAGTGTATTTTTTTTTTTACATTAGAAATCTTTTGAGAGTTTGTTTCAACTTCACTGTCTTTTCTCAGTGAAAGTGATGGAACACATTCACAGAGGGATGAAACCAGGAAATCAGGTATGATGATGCTTATCACCTATCCAGATAAATGCAGGTTTTCTGTTGATTTTTCTCCATAATTCTCCATATAAACGCAGCACTTCATGTGAGATAGTGACCCTGGGATGTCTGTGGACAGTGTGAGGTCTCCCTCTGTAGGATTTTAAGAGAATTGACAATTTCATGGTGGAATTCTTAAACTCTCCCTTGGTGCTAAAAATCATGTTAATACATCCTTAGAAATATGTCTTTCTAATATCTTGTCAAATGCAATTTAAAAACAGCTTTCTTGCTCATAGTATGAAAGTACACTGAAATCTGTAGAGACTTTCAGGCCTATTATTATATCATTTTCCCAGCACTTCCCAGAAGACCAGAGCAATGGATCCTAAAGATTCAATTAACTGCACAATGTGACCTGGATGGGATAATGGAAGGGTGAATTATCTAATTTAAAAATTATTCAATTACTGAAGCTAATTTCTTGGCTAAAATCTACAACTGAAATGACCCAGTAGTGAGTTTCTTAGCTGCTGGGTCGTTTCATGATGGATCGGAAGTGCCTCCCACCTGACCCCCCTCAGATTCAGCTCATTTGCAGTATCTTTAGTATATTTAATGAAGCCATGCAAAATTTATCTTTTTACTTTCATATGATCCATATTTTTAAAATTTCAGGCCCTTGATGTGCATAGGGTGTGGGTTGAAATGCTGCGCCATTTAATTTGCATCATTTTTCCAACATTTTAAGCCGTCATAACTTCATAATTACAGGAGATAGTCACGTAAAAATAAAGGTTTTACACTCATACCAGTTTTCTCAATTTAAAACAAAATCTTGCTTCTTTTTAAATAAAATAAATAAAATCCAGTCAGATTTTAACACATGAATGTAGTTTATGGCCCAATGGAGAAACTATGTTTATATGTCAGATATTCTGTATAACAGTTCGGACACATTACATTGTTATTTTTGTCAAATACTGATGGATACTTCTGTAAGGAGAGAGAAGAGCTTTTTTTTTTCCCATTGAAATGGAGCAAATCTGGACGATACCACCCTATTTCAGCTGGGATAAAGACGTGCTTTCGTGGTTGCTGTGCTGGTGCAAAGGTGAAGGCTTGGATGTGGAGATATAAGCCCTTCTCTGCCAACAGCCATTATGGGAAATGCCAGGAGAAGTGATGAGCTGGAGATACAAGACTCAGAAAGTATACCATGAGTGCAGTCACTGTCGAGGAGCAGATGCATTGTCCTGATATTGAATTTTTGGCAGTTGATATGCGACTGTATTATGTATCAAGAGAATTGAGTCATAATATTTGTGTACATTCCACCAAAGGCCACAGCCCTTGAAGTTCCATGTGAAGTTCTCCATGAAACTGTTGCCAAACATCCAGAGGCATTCTTCAGTCATGTTCCTCTCTCCTCCTACCTGACTGGAAGCCATTGTGAACAACTGATGACACACTTTATCACATCATCATAGAACCAAAAAAGATATCAATACTGGAAGACTCCACTCTCTCTCTGATGTAAAACAGAGATACAGAAAATCATTCGTACCCACAGCCATCAATTCTTTTCAATTCTCATACAAATAGCAGACAAGCTATGTGAGACACAGGAATTTCCCTCTGGGATCAATAAAGTTATTCTTATGTAAACAACTCCAGAGCACTGAGGAGCAACTGCCTGCCTGTATGAAAGACAAAGTTAATCTAACACATTAACAGGAGGTAAACTGGGGTAGTTTGTAATTACTCCAACAAATTTATAAAGTTTGCTAGAAACTCACTGTTTATATTACTTCTTACAGTGCACACAGGTGACACCTTATTTAGTACTTGGGCTGTTAAAAAGTACTGAATTTTAAGCACTTTGTGTGGAGAGAAAAAAAAATATCAAGTTTACCTTGATATTTCCCACCAGTAATATTGAGTAGGGCTGGATCATATATCGTTCACGATAATACCGGTAAAAAAAAATCTTGAAAATAAATTATATCATATGCCAGTTTCATGGCGTAAACACGTCACCCCACCACGCAGCAGATTTTGCTCACGTGGGTCATGCAGTGTTGCCAACTTTGTTGCTAGCTTTAGCGGCTTTTCAGCTAGCGAGAACCTTTCTGACTGAAGGATGGAATTTTGTGTACATGAAGTGCGACAGGCTGGTGACCTGTCCAGGTGACCTGTGCCTCTCACCCTATGTCAGCTGGGATAGGCTCCAGTCCCCCCGCGACCCTGAAAAGGATAAGCGGCAGTGAATGGATGTATGTAATTTTGTTCAGTCCGTTTACACGTTTTGTTATTTGCACAGAGTACTGGCTGTACAGGAGTACACACAGGAGGAAGTACTTTGGTGAAGTCCACTTCACTGCAGACTGGCTTTTTAAATAAGTCAGCCTTTTGCTGTTTTTGCTCAGTATCTTTTCTGTTTACATTTTAATAGCACAGCTGCGAGTGTTTTGTTATGAAGGAAAAAAACATTAATTTATTTGAGAAGCATTATTATTTAAATATGCCAATAGTTTATTTTTGAGCAATTTCTCATGTACATCTACAGCTGAATGTTTTAAAAAAAAGTGCCCGTGTGACTCAGAAGTGACTTTATTTTTGGGGGGGGGGGGGGGAGAATCATATATATCGTACATCCCCATTCAGCTAAAAAAATATATTATTTTTGGTCCATATCGCCCACCCCTAATATTGAGAACCACTGAAAGTAAGAGATGAAAGTGTAGACAAAAATAAATAAATCACAACACCACAACAAAGGGCTCTGTAGGCTACAAATGTTTTTATTATTACTTTAAATAAGGTCTAAATAAAGGGACTAAAGACATGCTCATGTGACTTCTTTCATTATCAAAAATATGGTGTGGGGTGATGTTTGCAGCAGAAATCTATCCAGGGAGGGAAGCGTGCATCACAAGGTGAGACTGTTGGAGTCCACTGAACTTTGAAATGAGTCCCACCATCACCACGGACGGTGTCGGTTGTCAAAAAGCAGGGCAGTGATTTTTTTTTTTTTTTTTTTTTTTAAACCAAATGTCACATCGAGAAAAGAAAAAAAAGAGGTTTTGTT
>JAVDPK010002595.1:0-37269 GCA_034780415.1 Cichlasoma orientale
CTCGTTTTCGTCATGAAAAAAAGGGTCGTTGACGAAAACTATGACGAAAATATTTCGTCAACGAAATTAACACTGGTTTATACCGCTGTTAGCCTCTGTTAGTGAAGCTGTCTTTGAAGTGGATCCATCATCACTGAACTGCAACACTTACAGAACAAACTCTCATACAAAGTGATGATGGAATCAATCGGAGAGAAAGTGGGATTTTAGGACACTTGGGCCCAAAGTTAGCTGGCATAATATTGGCTTATAACCAGCTGTTGTTGCTGCTACCTGTCCGGACAGGTGGAATATGGAACGTGAACTTGAAACACGAATGAATCCGAAACGGCTCTGGGCCAGATGAGTGAGGACATTTCCAGATCCATAATCCTGATCCATTGCAGATCCGTCCCGCTGTGCAAGTGGACTCTGATCCTGACCCGGTTTGCGGATCTATTATGGAGTCCGTGATACATCCGTGGTGGATAAGTTCAGGAGTCACTTTGCTATCTGGGGAGCCTCTAGCATTTGTGCTTGGGTTGAGTGATTTTTTTAATGAACAGAAACTTTGGCTGTTTGAAATCTAAGTCTGTACATTGCAAGTTGTTTGTTAGTTTTGGACAGATTAATACAAAAGCTTTTATTGCACTTACAGTAATGAAATGAGCTGTTGTCAACTTTAGAATAATAATATTATATTCACTTCACCTTTCTGTCCTCAGCTTTGGGCCTTTTGCGAGACCACCTTTTGCACTACTGTTTTGGAGCTTTGAGTCTGACAATCACCATCCTGTTCATGTTTGGGCAAGAAGTCGGAGACAAGGAGTGAAATTGTAAATCTCACTAGAGACACACACTGTAGGAAAAATGTATTTGCAATGTAGTATCATGTCCCATGTAAAAAAATGTGTGAGTGCATCCATTAAAAGCAAACATTTCAGTTATGTTATGGCAAATGTTCTTCCTTGGATATCTCAGGAGCTTACAACAGAAGTCTGCATTGGCACTCTGACCCCGGGGAGGAATTCACAGTTCAAAAGCTTGCACATGACAAAAAGCAGCATGCATGCTATTGATTGTGCTTCTCACCTGAAAGGTGCCTTCGGGCTTGAACTCTGCAGACTTCTTCACTGAGTCAGAGCCAGGGACCCAACCCTGTGATCTTCATCATGAAAGCTGGCTCAGTCTGACACAGAAGTTATTTGGTTGAGGTCAGTGTGAGATAGCATATAGACACATGCAAGTCACCAGAACAGGACTTCCATGGAGTCACCCAAACATAGCAGGACCACGAGCGCACTCACAGTGTTTCACAAGGAGAGGACCTCGGAGGTCATAGTGGCCATATTTTAATGAACTACATTTTTTCCTAACATTATTGGCCAGGTCACAAAGCCTATGATCAAAGCTTTCATCTACTTAATGATGGAATTATTTTTAATGTAATCACCTACATACTGAACAGAAAGAGTCTTGATGTCTTGTAGATTAAACATTATTTACTTAATATTTCAAAAAGAATCAGAATCAAAAAAATATGTGTACACATACAAGGAATTATTTTATTCTTTTATTGGAGTCAGAGGCAACAGTTAGCTTGTTAATTCATTAATTTATTTTTTGCTTAACTTTTTAGACTTGGTGGCTTGACCATGTGAAACCAGCCAGTCCTTAAATGACAGCTAGAAGAGCCCTCCTACTGACTTTGGGGCACCAAAGACTGGATCAATGATGCTTCCCTCCGTGAATTCTGTATTTATTATTGATTTGTCTATTCAAGATACCAGCATATGTACTGTTCATATATTTGCTTGTATTGAGCCAATCTCACTTGCATTTTGACATTGTGTGAAGTCAGTAAGTGCAAAAGTTATTGAATGATTTTAGTTATCCATAAACCAATATTAAACTTATATTTACCTCACCAAGCCAGGTTATGTGCATTCTTCAGTGGGTCAGGCGCATAATGCATGGCATTAACGGGCAATCCATGGTGCTGGTGTAAAACAACATCTCATTCAAAGGGCACTGGAGCCTGCATTTTTCCTAAGGAGAAAGAGGTCAGCTTCCATTTTACAAGTTAGGGAGTGTATATATTGGGTTTAAGTGTCAAAAAACACTGAGGTGACAAGCTCTTTGGGATGTGATCAAGTGTGAATATGATTGGAGTGCAGCAGAGCACTGACAGTGCTGCCTCTGGGGTGGGCTTTGATTATGCCACTAGCTGGCTGCTAAATCAATAGAGCCTGGTGCTATTGCAGTCTGCACAACACCCGAGCTATAATGTACCTGTCTTTTCTGAAAGCAGCGGCCCAAACTGACTTACAGTTCTCCGAAAATGAAATATTTGTCACATCAGATTTTCTCTTTTTTATGAGTTTGGATTCACTTTGGATAATCAGGCACAGCCTTTCACCAAGTAGATTTCATCTTAAATATTGGATCTACTCAAGTGGAGGATGCACAAATGAAGAAAATGAACCTTAAATGTAATGCGGTTCTGCACAGGCATTCAGCCATGACCAGGTTCATCAGTTGCCCTGGAGTATTGAGCAAAATTTTAATAACACAGTCTGTTCACTGCTGAAAGATGACTTTAAAGGCCTTCGGGCATAAGAGTGCACAACACAGAATGATAACATAACACCGATCTTTATTATTTTGTCCGAGGGGTATGTAGGACCATAGATGGTCTTCGACTTTTCAGTTAAAACTGTGCTTATTGAAGACACAGGCACAGGGCAACCTGAAGTACTGTGGAAAAAAAGTCAGGAAAGCTGTTCTGCAGAAATTTTTAATGTGGTCGGTTCAACAGGAAAAATACATTTTAGCACAGTGGTGATAATGTTAAGAAGAAATGTGCTACATTTATGTGAGCTACTTCTTGGGTTTAAATGGTCATTTCAATGGGTAAAAGAAAAAGTCTGCACAATGCTCCTGGTGAACTTTGTTCACATTGAAATTACTGAGATCAGCAGCAGTAGCAGAGTTTGAGAGTTAATAAGTGTGTGAAAATGACCCAGCTCTGTAATGTGTTCTGCAGCATCTTGGATCAAAGGTTCTAACTTGTGAGTGATGGTCAGATAATGGTTGGTCTTTTTACACAGGAATGTGCCTGCTCCTCACTATCATTTCATCACAGCCGCTGCACATGCGTGTCGTTTCTTGTGAGATGGCCCTTCGTAACTGCAGGATATGGCAGACAGCAGCCCCTGTGCATAAATGCAGCTGTTCAGCTCAACTGTTGTAAACGATCAGGGAAGTGTTTGACACATCTAGGAAGATTTTTTGTGTGTGTCCTGATGCTCTGAATTTGGTTATTGTCTCTTTTATTTAATTAATGATAGTTTTTACTCTGCATCGCAGTGACAATGAAAAATTGAAATGTAATGTCATGTAAAAAGGAATTTTTCATCCTTGTCTTAACACAACAGCCTTTCTTGTCTCTTAAGAGATCCCCTTTAATTGTGTTTTAAATGTAAGTGGTCCAGTTTATCCACACAGTCATTTTGTGCAAAAATGCATTTAATATTTTTATATGTCATATTAGCGTATAATTACTAAATTTACATTGTTTTAGCAGAGAATTTCTTTGTTTGCAGTGTCATCGCTGTTGAGCTGTGGCAGTTTTTGGTGCTAATAAGGAAATTAAAGAAAACTACCTGTTTTTGCTAATTTTGACAATAGAAGCTTGACATCAGGAATTGGGAATACGGAAAACAACACAGGAGGCCATCTTCAAGCCAATTGCACAAGTCACCATCGAGTCACCATCAAGTGCAGACTCTGTCCCCACTGCTGTTCTGCATAGCCCCGAACCCCCTCAGCCAGGTCATTCACAAGACTGGCTATGGATACCGACTACGGAATGGCGCTCACATCCTCTATATGGATGACGTCAAGTGGTATGCCAGGAGTGAACGAGACATCAATTCACTGATCCATTCCACCAGGATCTACAGCAATGACATCGGAATGTCAGCCGTACTGGAGAAGTGTAGTCGGATGGTAACAAAGAGAGGGAAGGTAGTCAGAACTGAGGGGGTTGCACTATCAGAAGGCAACATTGTAGACATTGAGGACAGCTACAAGTACCTTGGAATTCCACGGGCAAATGGGAACCATGAAGAGGCCACGAGGAAAGCTGCAACTGGCAAATACCTGCACAGAGTAAGGCAAGTCCTGAGGAGTCAGCTGAATGGGAAGAGCAAGAGCTGGGCAATCAACACTTATAACTTCAGATACCCTGCTGGGATAATAAGCTGGCCAAAGCAGGAGATAGAAGCCACTGACATCAAGACAAGAAAGCTCCTTGCCGTGCATGGAGGGTTTCACCCCAAATCCAGCACCACGAAGGAGGATTAGTGAGTGTCAGAACCACTATCCTGGATATCTTGGAGCTAAGATCCTGTAGGACTTCCAGATACAGACAGACAAACTGTTGATGGCTAACCAACCGGACATAGTAGTGGTAGACAAGCAGAGGAAGACGGCAGCTGTGATATATGTAGCATTACCAAGCGGCAGTAACATCAGGAAGAAGGAACACGAGAAGCTCGAGAAATAGAAAAGGCTCAGAAAAGAGCTATAGGATGTGGAAGGTGAAGATAACAGTGGTCCCCGTGGTAATCAGAACACTTGGGGCAGGTACCCCCAAAATGTGTGTCAGAAAAACACATCTGCCATTACTATATATATATATATATATATATATATATATATATATATATAATTTTTTTTGATAGCAGATGTGTTTCTGACACACAGCTTTGCTCTGCAGACATCTTACACAAATGCAGATCAATACAAAAGTAGAGGAAGTGCTTGTTATTTCCCTGTAGGTGAAAAAAAGAAGCAGTCAATTAAAACAAAACAAGGAGAAGAGAAATTTCAGTGTTTCTGACTCTGGTGTGGTTCTTGATTTCTCTTTCCACCTTCTCTGTTCTTCCTTCACTGACAAATGAAGTTTAGCAATTCAATTTTACCTTCAGTCTCCTCAATTTCAGCGGTGCTTCCTCTGTATTAAACATGTCGTGCATATTTGTGTGTGTGTGTGTTAGATTTCTGCAGTCTGTCAGGTGCTTCCTGAGGTCCTTTTCCAGTCCACAGAGCAAAATGTTTAGGCGCAGCAGCAAACATTTTAACCTGATACTCCCGAATATCCCGGTTACCTTTAGACTTGAGAGATTTTTAGAAAAGCTATATTTGCTTGTGTGTACAGTTGAATCCTGTAAAAGCACTGCAGCGATGCATCTGCGTCATGATATCCTTACAGAAACACTAGCATGTTAGAATTTTGAGTTTTCCTCATCGCTTCTGTTGCTCCTGTGTGGCTGACCAATAGGAGCCCAGGGTGCTCCGCCAGCTGTTGACAGTTTATTTTTCTGCTCTGCTCAGCTGTGTAAAACTGTAGACACAGCAAAGCAAAAGGATGATTATGTTGCTGCAGTCAGTATCATGTACACATCTTCAGTTGCCATTGTCTGCATACAGTTAGGTCCATAATTTGCTGGACAAAGACACAATTTTTGTAGTTTTTCCGCCGTACACCACCACAGTGGATTTTAAATCAAGTGTGATTGAAATTCAAGGGTTCTAAAAAAAATGGCATGAACTGTTTTGAAACCTAGTACCTCATTTTCAGAGGCTCAAAACTAATTGGATAAACTATGATAATTTTAAATGGGTGGTGGTGGTGGGGTTCCTTTTGCAGCATGTTTTGGGTCAGTATTTGCTCTGTGAAGGGCTGTCTGATCAGTTTGGCAGCACTTGGCTGAATCTGAGCAGAGAGTATTGCCCTGTAGACTTCACAATTCATCCTGCTACTTCTATGAGCAGTAACATCATCTATAAGCACTAGTGACCCGGTTCCACTGGCAGCCATTCGTGCCCATGCCTTAACATTGCCCCCATCGTATTTGACAGATGATGTGGGACGCTGCGGATCATAAGCCGTTTCTCTCCCTCTCCGCGCTTTTCTCTTCCCATCATTCTGATCCACGGTCATCTGTCCAAAGAATTCTTTCCAGAACTGCAGAACGGCTCTTTTAGATGTTTTTTGGCAAAGTCTGGTCTCGCCTTCTTCTTCTTCTTGAGTGTAACCAGTGTAATTTACCAGTGTAGTGGTTTGCACCTTGTTAAAAACCCTCTCTATTTCCATTCATGAACACGTCACTTGATTATATACTTTGACAATGATGTGTCTACCTCCTCGAGAGTGTTCTGAACTTGGTTAGATGTTGTGAAGTTGTTTTTTTTAAAACCATGGAAATAATTCTGTCGTCATGCTTTATTGGTGGTGTTCAGGTGGATGATGCATTAAAACTGTATCTAGATTCTTGAGTTGGTCACTGCTAAAGTTTTTGCTCTAATTGTTTTTTTGTTTTTTTTCAAATTAACTACAGATATCATGTCTGCTTCACTATCATGAAATGACAAGGAGACAGGCCTCACCTGGCCATGAAGCTGCTGTCAGTCAATCATCCAATCAATTTTGAGCCTCTAAAAATGGGGGACTGTTGATAAAAACCGTTGTTATTCCTAAACAGGCAATGAAATGCTTTCGTCGAACCCATTGAATTAAAGGTGAAACGCTGCACTTCAATCACATTTTGATTGTTTAATTTAAAATCCATTGTGGTGGTGTACAGAGGCAAAACCATAAAAAATGTCTTTGTCCAACAAATAATGGATCTAACTGTACAGCATGCATGTGGTAGAAGAAAGCAAAGATGATTGGGGAGCAACTAGTATTCTGTCATGTCTCCTAGCCATGAAAAGGCCTATAAAATGACCAATCTGACACAATGCTCATTGTTTATGGGATTATGGGATACTCTGAGCCTGGAATCAATTATAAAACAACAACAAACAAACAACCAATGTGAGTGAAAGGCTCAGCAAGGGAATTGGTGGCCATTGAGCCAATATAAGAATGTTAAATTGGTGCAACAAAAGGACCAAAATGGAATCCATCTCTAACTGAAAGTTGCATCCTCATCTTCAGCCAGTGTTTGTCACTGTGATGTTTTCATAAATTTTCTAGGAGTAACTAGCAGCGCCACCCTCATATCCATAGTAGGGGTGATGAATGCCTGGCTGTCTTCTTAGTTGATTTTAGGCTACATCTGCTGTGTGCAGGTATTTGCGGGCAGATTCATCGTCGTGCCCAGTTGTGGAACTCATAGTCATAAAACTGCAGGCAGAGTCTCTGAGAACTTTGAATAACGAGTTGTCATTTCTGCGTTTTTTACCGGCAATATCTCCTCTCCTTCATGGCGCTGTTTTATAGAACGAGTGGCTCCACCGTGTTTAACGCATCATTTCCCTCCTTATTGTGAGTGGGGAGGGAAGAGCAGAATGATGGGTGAGTGGTGGCGGTGGCGGTGGTGGTGGGAAGGGGCTCAGTGTCCTTGCATTTTATTGCCCTGCTTGTCCTTCCAGCATGGCTGGTCAGAGTGGTGCCCTGGGTATTACAAATAAGCAAATGTCCTTTTCATACTAACACTACAGGCTACTGGCATGAGTTTTTCATTTTTTCCCCCTATGTGATCAAATGACAGACAGCGATCCACTTCATTTAGAAGGATTTTAATATTTCATCATGAAGAAATGACTCTGAGGAATAAGCAGTCAGTGATTCTTGAGAAACAAGAATTTGTGAAATTAAGAGTGCAGGATTAGATGTAGTTACTAGAGAGCTTTAAAGGAATTAAACACAGCTTCATGCTTTTTAGAGAGAAAATCATGAAGCTGCTTGGCCAGGTCTGCAGCAAGATTACAGCAAATCATTTTCACTTAGCCTGATCAAAAACCTGTGCCCTCTCCAGTGCCTGTATTTAACATTTAAACACTAGCATCTCTGCTGAACTCCTGAACGCTCCTTGAACTGAGGTTTCATGTGGGTTTCTTTCTTTTAATGAGCCATAGCTAACTGATTTTACATTTCAGTTTAATTACATATGGCTAATACGCAACTGCCTAAAATTGTTCATAGCTGGGTAATTTTCATTTTGCCTTCCTAAATGGATTTATTTAAGCTTAATAAAAGTGTTATCTTCTAAATGCACCATCATCACTATGGCAACTAATTATGGCAGCACAGTCCAGGTGGTAAAAACTTAGTAATGAAGAAGAACACGCTGAAATATACAGAACAAAAAAGGCAAGATGTTGATATATTTAGATTAGACCACTGTAAACATAAGCTCTGGTCATTTGATCACGAATCAATTCTTAACCACATCATTAATTACAAGACGAGCGACAATAAGATTAAATGCTCTTTGCAAAGGTGAAGATTAATGTGCTGGTTTAATTGCACAAAGTTCTATTAAGTTATGTGATTGTAATCTCCTAACAGCAGTTTGTCACCTGCGATAAATTTAAGCTTCTCTTTGCATTAATTCCTTTGTTTCTCAAGTAGTAAAAAAAAAAAAAGGCAGCCATAGCATATTTGCATGAATATTCACAAAACCAGAGCATCGATTAAAACGCCACGTGATAAAGTTACATATACAGCATAATGACATCATCTGTAGCTTTAAAGCCCGTATCAAAAGAGGCCTCGTTATGAGCTATTGTACCGCACAGACAGTGAAAAATATTTGATAACAATGGGTCCAGAACAACCATATCTGTCACACAGCGTTGAAGGAATTACAGACATTGTCTGCCTCAGTCTTGTCTTTCTTTTAAAAAAAAAAATGACAGTGGTGAAGTGGAGGGCAGGCTTCTGCGTCTTAATCTGAGCTAATCAATGCCACTTTATCATGGTGAGGACAGCTAAGTCATCTCGAACACTCCCATCAGCTTCTCATTTCCCTTCTCCCTTTCTGTCTCCTATATGACGGACAACTGTGACCTAGTACATAAGGCACTTTAATGGTCTTCAGTGAGATTAGACTGAACGACACTGGCCATATGTTCTGTTTTTTTTTTTAATGTAAGGCAAGAGCTGTGTTTCTAGGATATGTACAGAGCTATGGAGTTTATACAAGGATCACATAAAGAATACAGGATTGATCAAATCCAAAGTAAAGGCTGATCATTACCACCTTCAAATATATCTCCAATTGATTTTTTTTTAATTAAATAAAGTGATTTTGTTTTTTATAGTTTAGTTTCATTAATAGTTGGATTTTTGTATACACTGAGAATGGTCTTTCAATAGCCTGAAGCAAAACTCACCTTTTGTTGTTGTTATTATTAATATTACTTAAGAATGTGCTGATTTAATCAGCCCAAGTACATAAAAACAGCTCTGTGATGCATTTGCCTACTAAAATCCACAATCCCTGTGTGGCCTGTGAGAGTGTAAATGTTAAGTAAAAATGCCTTGTCTAACAAGTCCTTTGGAAAATATCCCCTTTAGGAATCCAAGAGCTTTTGTCAAGCACTGAACTGACACATTTAAAACAGGACAGCTCAGCCTTGTTGGCGTCATCGTGGAACTGCTTTTAGTGGATCTGAGATTTTGAAGGCTGTGTCATACTGAGATGCTTTTCCTTTCCCTTCGTTCTCATCTCCTCTGACAGCATACACAGTGACAAAGACAGACCAACACAGAGACAGAGGTGCAGAGCAAAGACGGAAGGGCGCAGTTCGTGGCAAGGAGGTAATAACGTTCTTCTGCAGGAAGATGCATCAAAATATCCTCGACTTAAATGAATTTTGACGCACTCTGGGGACAGCCCATCAGTACCCTCCACTGCCATTATATCAATATCCCAAAAAGAACTGATGCTCATAAAGCCACGGCCCCATGGCAAAGGATTTTGAAATGGGCTGGAAAGCAGGTGACGGATGCATAAATTCTGAAACAAATTGAGCAGATTCTCTAATTAAAAGGAAATCTTTGCAAACCCACGCTGAAAACAGAGCTCCTTTCAGACCGACAGACAGACAAAATGAATATGATTGCTACAGTTGTGCTAATTAAAACGTTACACAGCAAACATCTAAAGAATCTGTGCTACTTGACTGCGCTGAAGGACATCACTGTCCTTATCATTCAGTCCCTGCACCACAAATGTTCAAATGTTGAGATGACAAAAAAAAAGAACTTTGAACTTTGAAGACTTGAGATACAACAGCAAAGCCCCGTTTTTCATGCCTTTTCATTCATCGCTGTTGGACGAGTTTATCTCTAAAAAGATGCCATCTGAAAGGTTGTATTCTATAATTGATGAAGTTTCGCCAACTAATAAAAGGGTCTACATAAACAAATGAAAAGTTATGGTTTCATTGTAGCACATCATTGCCCCGCCAACCTTCCCGAAACTTTAGGAGAACTCAGAGTTCTGCCCTTGTGCAGAGAGGAGGGGCACGCGCAGAATCAGTCACACAGACAGCCTATGCAGGTCCAAGTCTGTAATGTAGATCTATGATGCTGGACAGGGTCAGTGGAGGCAGTGGAGTGTGTTTTAGTGCACCATAACCCTAGACAAATGGGCAAAATGGGGTAGTGCCATGAGAGAGGGAAAGAGAGCGGGAGAGAAACACTGCTGTATATGACTCTCCATTGGAGGCGACTATTCAAACTAAAGTGGAAGGATTTTCAGCTGCTGCTCTAAATTTTACAGAAACCTGTATTTTCTATTAAATATGTAATCCATATTTAATGGAAGCTATCAGTAGCAATATCATCACTTGCAGGTCAGAATACTTACATGGATTCTAACTGTTTACATGTTGTCTCTCAGTTTTGGTCTCTTGTACTCTGCGCATTCAGTGCAATTTGGTTTGCAGCTTATCATGTAGACTTCTTGCAGCGAAAGGGAGAATTTAAACTCTCCAATATCCAACTCTCCAATAAAGGCCTCATGCCTGCAAGCGTATCATTTAGATTGACAACAGGGGCAGAAGCAATTGAAGTGAACTTAAGTCTACCCCCTGCCCTATAAATAATATTTAATCCCTCTTTGGAATGGAGAATTGGTAATGATTCCCAGAGCTTTTTTGATTCATCACATTGCCTTCAGCTACCACTGACACCAATAGGATATAAACCAGACAATTTTCTGTGGCCTACAATGGTGAGATAGGAAAGAGTTTTTAAGATCAGATGGATCAAATAATGTCAGGTTGAACCAGTGCGTTGAGAAGCACAAGTCTTTTAGGTCAAATCTGAAAGGATGTCAGGAAAGTGAAACTACAAAGCAGCTGAATTTGATGCATGAGAAGTGAAGCACAATAATGTTAAATCCATTTTAGCCATTTGGAGAGCCGACGTTTTCATGCCTCCCGACAGTTACTCGAACCATTAATTCTCCATGATCAGTGGGTTTGAATACAATAGAAACTGTAAATAGCTCAAAAAGGCAAAAAAAAGAAAATTAGACTATAATTTTTTATAAAAATTTAAATGATATATATTTTTTCTAATAATTTATAGCATTACAGACACAGTTCTACCTTTTGGGTAAGTTTTTCATTAGGTTTTAGTAGCAGGTAATAACGCCAATATTTCTAGGTGGTTAGAAGGTGAGACCATTTCATACGACAAAACCCCCCCCCCAAAAAGTTGATATTTTAGGGTAATAAAATACTTTGTTGTACAAATTGTTAATACTCATGTATACTTTATGCTCATATTGTTTACATATTTTAAAAATCCTTCCCGTCTTTTCTGAGTGGCAGAAAACGGTTGATGACCTTCTCAGATTAAAAGCTGGGGGTTGTATTATAACAAGACTGGACCCGGTCCTAGTACTGGTACTGCAGAGTACCATTATTGGCGCCTGTGGAAATTCTTTATAAAACGTGCCAGCTGTCCCTACTTTAGGAATATGGTGCATTAGTATGTACCAGAACAAAATCAGTAATATTGTGTAATGTGCTAAAACATTCACTGTACTTTGCATTTTACTCCATTCTTTATTCTCTAGCCTCCAGGAATGTAGAAGCCCATCTCTTCAGTCCAGGAACATGCTTACATATATCTGTTATCCAGCTAATAAAACACGTTTCTGTGTTTATTACACCATCCTGCTGCTTCACATTGATGCAAAGTGAGTGCGATATTACCTAGATGATGAGTAAATACATTCGATTGGGAATAATAATGGTGAGCAGTTTGATCCAATAAAAAGTAAGCAGAGCAAGCATGAAGGGGAAGATGAATGAATCTTATTAAAGAGTACTCGTGCCTGGTCAGCAGGAAAATGAAGAAATAGCTACACTGGACCAGACCTGAGCTGGGGCGTTGCGCTATCTTGACCCAGATTGAATTTTACCTGCTTCTCAGCAGGTGAAGCTCATCTGAGTTCTTACTACTTCTCAACTCAGATCAAGATCAAATGCAAGTTGATTTACTGGCCGAAAATTATTATTTTTTTCTCTCCACATCAGGAATGCGACTTAATGTTTAACCAATAAATCTAAATTGATCATCAAGGAAAAAAGACCCTTGAAAATGCGACCATTTTATTCCCATTTTTTGTATTTAACTACTAAACATTACTCAGTATGTGATTTCACTTGTTGGTGGTACTTTTTCTCTGTGAGTTAGATGGCTAGTATTCATGAATTTAGAACAAAGAACTTTTCAAGTACATCTAAAAAAGCCTTTTGTTATTTTGTAGATATGAACTATGGCCATAGAAAGGAGTATTACATTCATTTGTTACATGAACTTAAGCTATCCCGGATAATTATAATTGTAGCTTGAATTCACAAGATGATGTGTTTCTAAGAACTGGTTGACTGCATTCCTTAATCCTTATTACCAACCTTTACAGATCACAACTACACGCCATAAGTAAGCGATGACTTTTAGCTCCCAACTTTAGTTATTTTATTTTACTTTTTTCTATCATTAATTTTTTTTTTTGTTGCTATTGCTTTACACATAGACTTTCAGATCATTTGTCTGTAATGCGTATTTTTCTGTTCTCTTCTGTCATCTGAGGACCACTTGTGCATTTCCAGTGATGGGTTCTGCAAGAGAGAAAACAAATGCTATGTTAATAGCCGGTAAACCAGAATGCAAAGTGCAAACGCTTTTGCTCTCTTGCTTTTTTAATGCAGCTGCTTTCAGGCTTTCTTTATCCACCTACATGCATAGCCCACTGCTGAATTCAATATGTTCTTGCCCGTTCTCTGGGGATTTCCAAGTCATTCTGAGCAATGTGGGAAATCACTTACTGAAGTAGAAGTGGAACAAGGAGGTTGAGGGAAAATGCACGCAGCAAAAAAAAAGTAAATGATACCATTTCCTGTGGATATAACACCTGGAACGCTTTGAACGTGTAAAAACAGAAGCGCACCTGAAGGCAGATGTTTCCTGAAAATGCTTTTCCCAGAGGAGGCTCGGGGTTGGAGATGGGTGTCTGTCCTGTCCTACTTTTCTTATTTTAATTTAAGTCTGGTTTAAAATTAGTCTGGAGAATTGAATTGGCTGCTGATGTCTCCTTATGATAGACTGATGGCCATATTAAATTTTAGCTCTCCACTCTGATGCTTTCTGTGTTTTGCATTAGGTAAGTATACTGTTCAAAAGAGTGCCCTCAAAATGCTTTAGACCTCACCAGTGATTTTAACCTCTGGGACTCAAACTATCTTCCTGTGTTGTGAAGAGCAGGGCTGTTTCATTTTTGTTATCAGTTGCCAGTAAATTCAAGCTGTGAAGGAATTCAGCCTGGCTATATGCAAATTCACACGAGAAAAAAAAAAAAAGCCAATTTAGTCAAAATGCCTCTCTCATCTAAACGCCGTGTTGTGGGTGGCAGGAAACGGTAGTGGTTCTTTGAGTTTTGTTGGCGAGCTCTTTTAATGCCTGCCAAGCAGACATGCAGAGTGTCCAGGTGCACAGTGTGCAGACACCCCTCTGAGAAATCAAACCTTCATTATTTATTAGGCTACAAAGTGAAGCTGCGAGAAGGGGTCAGTCAGCCGTGAAGCTGGCAGGAGGGGATGTTGCCTCCTTGTTTGCCAGGGACGCAGGTTGGAGCACCGGGCATTTGCTGCTAGTAGCTGCACGAGCGGAAGATGAGAGAGATGTGGGATTCAATTCCACCTACTGTGTGTGGCCAGCCAAATATAGACTATCAGATGGAGTTGTTAATTTCAAGATGGCACACCATTCTTTATCCCCACCTCCCCAGAATCTACCATTTCAGGTCCCAGATAATCTTTAACTGTGCCCACTCATTTTCTCGCCCTACATTCTTTCTCTTCTCTCTGTCTGTACACTATTGTAATGGCTTAGAGCTGGATCCAGCCTTGATTTTTTTTTTCTTCCATTCAAGGCATTTTCTTTGCTTTTATGGGCAATTTTCCATTATCCCTGGCCCAGCCATAAATGCCATTTGACTTCCTTTCCTCTGAATAGTGAAAAATGGAGAAAATAGTAAGCTATTTTCAATAATCCTGCCAATATGATGATTCAGTTGATTCTCATCCTGTTATACTCATAATGAAACTGCCATTTCCCCAAACTCTTAACTATCCGTCTACTAATGAGTACCAACAGATACTCGGTGTGCAACTACGTCTTCATCCAGAACTTTTAGTGTGAATGCTGAATCAGTACTTAGTCTCTGGGTCTCCATGAGGTCACCATGATGCATAACATCATAGCAGATGTTTGCTTATACCATCCAAAGCCCTGTAAACAATGACATCCCAATCCTTTGGAACTAAGGTGTCATCTTACTGGCTTGTCTGGCAAAGAAAAAGCCACAGTACACATAAGGTATCTTTTTTTTTTTTAGAAATTAAAATATTATCAAACTTCATTAGCTTTGAATTTTTTTTTGTTTGCCTTTAAGTAGTTAGATTAAGTAAAAGAATGGAAAAGAGAGCAGAGGAATGACATGCAGCAAGGAACTGGGACTTAGACTGCCAGGGGAAGTTTTTGCCCAAATACTCAATACCCAAACACTAAGCCAATAAGCCACTCAATTCACAAGGTTATTTAATAGTTAGATAAAGCTTTGCTGGCTAAAATGTAAAGATTTTTCCATAATAACACCAGATGGTGCATAATAGATGTCAACACCTAATCTGGGCCCAGGCTCAATTCAGGTGGAAATGTATGGGTGGAGGATGGAGCATGAAAGTGTCCTGCAATTCAAATTTATAAATTCTTTTTGCGAATCACTGATATCACATCCTCCAGGTTAAAGAGGTGCACCGTTCCAGTGTAGCTGGTATCATCTGTTGAGGCACTATCAAGACTATCAAGCCCCCAAACCCCAAAGTATTTCATCAGGTTCTTTCAGACTCTGTGGAACATGGCCATAATTTATGTAATGAATTACCCCTGTAGTTCATTTTTAAAAAAACTTTATACATCCATTAGTTAATTAAACTGGATGAAAGCAATGCAAACAAATGGAAAGAAAAGGGCAAGCATTTTTTGTGGTGCAAAGGCATATTCCTTTCATCAGCTCATCAAAAAGCTTCCATTCGACACAGTTTTCAAAACGTTGAAAAGTGAAAGGCTTACGAGTGTGAACAGAAGGCACACAGAAATACCCAGAAAGACCAGCAGCAGATTGGAGCGCATAATTTTGAGTGAAATCAAGGAAGCTGGGCAAGAAAAAAAAACAAGGATAGCTTCAAAAATTTGTGAAAATCACCAGACGCACCTACTTTTTCTGACCATTTGAAACAGGATGAACAAGAGTGCGTGCAGGGGAAGAGCAATAAGGCCAAAACAATTTATGAGCTCCAACATAAATAAAATATCTAGAATTAAATTGAGCCTGCAGTGAAAGAAAGCAGCTTTGTGTTATTTTTAGACAAGTTCAAATTCAGACTGCTTGAATTTGTTTATTACAAAGTGAAGTGCCAGGGGAGGAGTTTGAACCAGACTAGGTTTGGCAAATCATGGGGTGGGGGGTGGGGTGGTGGTGAAGCAGTTCTTCCTGAAGTGCAGTAGTTGAACTTGTAAATTTTTCAGCTCCACTGCACTGTACATTTGCACACGCATATATTATTAATCAACAAAATGCTAATTACAAACATGGTGGCGAATAGTCAGCAGCACTAGTCTTAGAAAAGTCTAGTGCTGCATCACCCAAAACTGCATAAACACCAATCAAACCAGGATTGTGGGATAATCTTGTTTACAATAAGAGCAGGAGGGTGAACGTGAGGGAGAGACGAGGTGGACTCATTTTATGATCGTTTCATCGGTTTCAGCAGGACAGAAACCAGTCGAGCCAACAGTGATAAAAGGGAGGTTTATTTTTAAGATGAATAAGGAATTGTGTGATTTCTATAACCAGTTTTCAAAGATTACAATTATGGATGTGGAATGATTCCACAGACTGATAACCCACTCTCCACTCATCCACAATTCCTTACTAAAATAATCCAACATTAATAGTGTTTTTAAACACTGTTTCAGGCCTGGTTGCTGCCATACATGTTGAATCAAGCAATCACTTAAATAGATGCTGTCTGCCAAAGTGAAGCAGGCTAAAAGATCCCAAATAGCAACACATCATGCCACGATCTATAGAAACTCAAGAACAGATGAAAAACAAAGTCACAAACAAAGTGACATCTCTCAGTCTCGAAAGGATTATAAAGCCATTTCTAAGGCTTTTGGGACTTCAGCAAACTACAGTGAGAGCCATTATCCACAAATGGCCTCACTTGCCTCAGTTAAGGTCAGCGATCCTGATTCAACAATAAGAAGGAGACTGGGCAGAAATGGCATCCATGGGAGAGTTCCAAGGCAAAAACAACTGCTGGCCAAAAAGGACACAAAGGCTCGTCGCACATTTGCCAAGAAAAAAAACATCTTGATGATCCCCGAGATTGGGAAATATTTTGTGTACTGATGAGGCAAAAGTTGAACTTTTTGGGAGGTTTAAGTCTTGCTACATCTGGCAGAAAACGAACACAGCATTTCCTAAAACAAACATACCGAGCTTTGATGGCCAGGGATGCATAAAGTGGAAACAAAGGAAATGACAGAGAAGCTTGCTGCATATGAGAGAAATTTGCCTTTCAATGCCTTTCAGAGTAGAAAAGTGCTGTGCGGGTTCCGGTCCATTTACCATTTACCAGTTTTGGTTCTTAACTCGAGGGAAACAGCTGTTTTTACTGAGTGTGAAACAAAGTCAGACTAGCGATGGTCAAGCTGTGAATGAAATAATAGAATTTGAAATATTCCTACACAAATTCATTTTCCTGATGTTTGTCAGCCTATATTGTGGAAATATAGACAAACAAGGGTCTGAATTCACACAACTAACGGTTTGTTGCACTCTGGGTGGAATTACAGCAAATGTCACCTGTTGATATTTAAGGAGATGATACGACATGTCAGAAAGTCTCAGAAGTTCAACCTGGAAAGACCATTATTAACCTCCAAGGGTAACAGCATTCTCAGTGATGGTCTGGCCTGCAGTCAGACCCCCATTGTGGCGGCACTCCTGCTGCAGAAGCTGAAGCTGACCTGCCAAACCCTCACATGCTCACATCCTTTCCTTTTCAGTCTCTCTGTCCTGATGTTCACTTTTCTCGTTTTCTCCCACACATGCTGATGCAGTCTCTTCCTGTATTCTTACCTCAATCCTCCCTCACAACCACTGACTTCATTTCTCACCTCCCTCTCATGCTCTCATCCTCTTTCTCTCTCATTCAGTCTCTTCTTCTCTCTCTCTCTCTCTCTCTCTCGCTCTCTTTTCAGTCATCAGTGTGGGAGTAAAACGGATTAGTTGTACCAAGAGAGAGCAAAGCGCTAAATGATGGTATTGAATTCTGGCAAAATAAATTTGAGCTTCTTACGCCAAGTGAGTAGTTAAGTAGCAGACAGTGCTGTTTCTAGCACATCTAACATGATAACAGTGCATAATGAACTCATTTCAGAATGACATTTACATTATCAAAAGCCCGCTGCTATGTAGACTTAGAACATTTAAGCTAAACAAAACAAGGGGATAAAAAGCTCGTCTCTGCCCGGCATTAGTATCATTTATGTTCTGATATTACATCAGTTACTTGTCGCTGATCCACTTGCTGGTTTTCAGATGTACAAAATGGTGAGGGCAGGAACGTGTGTCAAGGAACAGTTACTAAAGGAAGACAAAGCTTGTAAATGCACATTTTTTTCTCCAAAGGTTTCAAAATTGTCAATACCATTTTTTGATTATTGATTTTATTGCATCAGCAATCTTGTTTAGAAGTTGTTGAGCGGAAGATTTGGGTTTTAAAGTGAAAGGTGAAAATCTGTCTTTTCAGATTAAAATGCGTACAGAACAAATGGACATGCACATCGACATTTGGTTGAAAAGTAAAAGGATTTCTCGTCCTCTCTCTCTCTCTCTCTCTCTCTCTCTCTCTCACACACACACACACTCACACTCACAGACACGCACACGCACAAATCCGTCAGACAACCAGCAGATTCAAACCCTGCCCCTTCTTGCTGTGAGGTGACATTATTTAACATTGCCCCCCTGTGCTGCACTAGCATGTGATGACAATATGCTTTGACTGTCTGGCGCCCAGTACAAACAAGCTCACCAGTCAGGACACGATGACACAGAAACATAATTAGATGAAGATATATATAAGAGGCACAAACGTGCTATAGCCACATCTTTGTAACACCCATAAATAGCTTAACCTATTAAGGCCCAAAAGCAACATCCATGGGCATCTGGTGCTTTTGGTTTTTTTTAACCCGCTAGTTTAAAATTCTTCTTTGAAGGAGGACTTGGATAGATGTAAGCAGCATAATAATGTATGTGGAAAAAGTCTCTATGAAGTCTCTCAAAAATAAGGAGTCCAACTGCAGAATATGGGGGTAAGAGGCCAGATCCAAATAAATCTTGGATAAACACAGCATCGACAGATCCTTATTGAATTGGCTTCAAGATCCTTCATAGTTACTTGGAATTTGCCTGTGGAGGCCATCTCTGTCAGTAATATCAGTCTGCTGGGGGTGAATGACAGCAAAGAGCCTGAATGCAGGGCCGTCTGAGGTTATGTGCCTGTATATAAAAGATGTGCAATCCAATTCTCATTTTTTCCTCATGCATCAGTGTTGATATGCATGCTCTGATAGAACTGAACTGTAATAACACTGTCTGATGGCAGGTTTGTTGCCACTCTGTTAGTAAAATTATGGATAGTCCTGTTCCAGCATTACACTCGTTTCCTGTAACTGAGCAAAGTGCAAGAATATGTTTCTGAAAGAGATGTTTTTTTGTTTAAAATCTTTGTGCAATCACAGTCTTGTTCTAGATAGAATTATTTATTTGCATAAAGGGGTTTGGTAAGATTGTACACTAGTATGTGCACTTGGTTTGCTCTTTATGACACTACAATGATTTTTCATTGTAGTGTCATATTATCAGCTTTTAAGGTGGTATGTTTCACTTGTTGACAACATCAGGATTCATCTGGAGTCAGTTTTGGACACATTTTTGACCTTTATTTTAACAGGAAAGTGGTGAAGAGGCTTTCTTAAAAGGATGGCCCGATTACAATCCATATTCTAAAAAGAAAAACACACATATAATAAAAAAAATTAATATATGAACACAATAAAGCAATAAAAACAAATACAACAACAAAGTAGCTAATTGATCACATCGTCTGCCTTTCCCACGTGGGAAGGTGGAATGAACTCTGTTTTCAATATGAAAATATTGATTGTAGCTGTTTAACATTATTATTTAGGATTACTTTGGAATTGTTAGAAATATTTCCATAAGCCAAATCAGCTATGCGTGTAATATCACTTAGGATTTCCTACAAATTGTTGAGCACTTAACTTGTTTTACAAAGGATATCGCCTCCTCCGAATGGCAGATGGTGGATCCACTGAAGGAGCGCTTTCCGAACAGTTGGCCCCCATTCAGCAAAATGTAAAAATGGAGGAGACGAAATAACTGAAGAAGACAGTTTAAGGGCCTTCCAGAGCTATTACTGCAGGCAGTAGAGTATAATGCTTTGTTCTCCCCCAAAAAGTGTACATCAGTGGTTCTTGTATGTTTTATCATGTTAACAGATCCCATCGGAGGCGTATGAGCCAGCCGGTCTGCAGTTTGTCTTATTGTGGCTTTTTATTGATAAACAGAGGAATCATAGTTACTACCTTTATTGTGGTTTTTGTCTCTGGCATCTCTGCAGTTTTGGCCTCATCCATGACAGAACAGTTGAAGTTCAATCATTTAAAAGAAATGAATTCACATATAAATTTGTTGAAAATAACATGTAAAGCCTCTCTTCATTAGCTTTATTCCAGGGAAATTCAAAACACCTCTGAGATGCTCCCTTGATGTTTCAACTCCCCCATCTGCGGTGCGCTTGTGGCAACATTAGAAGCAGCTCTCGATATGATGCATGTCAAATTCAGCCTTAATGAGTTTTGGCCTCATGTCAGACGCTGATTTAAAGTCATACAGTATGTTCTTCTAAAGGCATCATTTACAAACAATTAAAAGAAAACGTCCCGCGGGACGGAACAGATGGGTTACGCAACCCAGAGTTCGCAAGGGCGAGCTTTTTAGTAGTCTCTGTTTAGTTCCACCATTTATGATCAATGCAATCTTTTAAAATGGTAATTTAAGGCCCTCAATAATACTAGCATGCAAAAATTTGATTATTATTTCACGCAATGCGAGCGGCCTATAAGAACTCAACTCAAACCATGATACGGCCGAAGCATTTAGACTGTGAGCCGTTCATTGCGGTGACTATTTAAACATTTATAGCCATCTGAGTGTCTTGTAAGATTCCCGGGCCACATAAACTAAAATGTGCTTCCATGTATGCTTCTCTCTTTTTTAAAAACTGACTCATTTAACAAAGCCTCACTGTGTAACTACAGTGTGGAGGATGCTGCAGAAACTCATGCCACAGGGCCCCATGGCTGTGTCAGAAACAAGTAAAGGTGAGGCTGCAAACCATGTGAAGGTTGTGGGGAATGAGGTGTGGCGTGTGTGAGTGTGAAAGAGGGTGGCTGCCGGGTGTTAGGTCATGGCAAGTGTGGTCTGGACAGGTTCCCCGCAGGGCTCCCATTCCCAGAAAAGAGGAAAGTGGCAGCCTGCTGAGCTTCTTCATAATTTATTGATTACCACTTTTTTTTACTTTAAGTTGAAATGGTTTTTTTTGGTCAGCTAGCTTTAATCACTTATCTCCTTTAACTACTCTGTGTACAGTATTCCCCAAATAATAGTGTGTTGTGTAGTGCTGTTGCACTCAGTGGCAGATGTTATTGAATCAATGTGTCTTCACCTTAAAGATACACTGAATTTAATTATATTTATTAGGGATAAGGATGACAAAGAAGGCTCTGCTTTGACTCCTCATTACGGCATCACAGAGACATTCCTGCATTTACTTTAAGCAGCCAGTAAGTTTGTGTAGATGCTCTTGTGCTTTCTTGTATGCCCACAATTACCTCTTTCTCGTTAATGCTCTGTGTGATATCCAACTAATGATATGCCCTGCACTCTCGCGTCTCTCTCACACTGTCAACTCTCTGAGATTAGATCTCATATTGACAGAAAACCTGCTATTCAGCGTCAGCATCTGAGGAAGAGGGAAAACAACACATGGAAACAGCACAGGCAGTGTCAACATGTCTGCCTGGCTGCCTCAGTAGATGTATTGTTTTCATTACACCACTGCGGCTTAAAATGCAATCTGGAATTTATTTGGCCATTTAGGCTTTAGCTGAATTCAAATTTGACTTTGGCTGAATAATATGCTTGTATGGGTTTTATTTAAAATCATAGTAGGATGGCACCAAAAAACGCCAGCAAGCTGTAAAACACCCAACACCTGTCCTGCCGGTCCCGTTTGGTTATTACATAGCTATAACAGTGGAAAATTGAGACTCCAGATTCAGCCACCCATACGTTAAAAAAATGAACCATGTGTACTAACAAAATGCTGTGTTTTAACATGCTGTGGGTGGAATATTAGAATGAATGTGAAAATATAGCAGAAGGACTGTTCGAGTTCTGCAGGTCTTCTCGCTGGTCCCGACAAGAGAGGAGAAACTATAAAATCAAAGGCCTCTGTTCTGTGACTTTGTCCCCGACAAAAGAGAGAACGAAACGCAACTGTCTGTTATGTTTGATGACTAAAATTTGTCAACAATGTTTATAAACAGCAGCTTGGAGAAGATAACTGGGTGTGTGGAATGAAACTAGCGGGAGCAGAACTGTTTTTACAGCCCCAATTCCATTCCAATTTCCATTTCTTATTAACAATAAAATAGAAATAGAACCAACAGAAAATGCATCAAATGTTTAAACTGAGACATTATTGCTATTTCGTGAAAAATATTAGTTCATTTTGAATCTGACAGCAGCAACATGTCGCAGACATGTCGCCACCATCAAACAGGAGCCAATATTTTTCCTCAAATGGCATTTTTTCACCTTAAACACTTGATGTTTGTTATGTTCTCTTGTGACAAAAAAAGAGTTTATGAGATTTGCAAATCATTGCATTCTGTTTTTAATTTACATTTTACCGTGTGTGCCAACCTTTTTTTGGAACTGGGGTTATATATTCTACATAAATGTAAATGCTGCCCACTTTTTTCTCCCCACTATCATGATCTGCTTCACATTTCTGTTCAGCCAACAAAAATGGGTTCTAAATTTCTTGCACGCGTGAACATGGTGACAGCACTAATAGTTTTTAACTAAAAATCAGCATGCCGTTGCGAGCAATTTCGCATTCTTTTTTGCTCAAAGCATTGCTGTGCCTAAGCATAACCTCACAGAGAAACCAGCTTAACTGGAAAAGAGACGGCCGGCAGACACATATTTCAGAAGTTGGCCGAATAAAACCAAACTGAATCTGCACGACTTCCTACCACTAGAGGTGAGTTGGAAATTTATATAGAGCTCCTTTGTAATTTGTGGGAATTAGAGGGCAGTTTGTCAGCCCTGCTGTCTCTGTTGCGCAACTCAGAACCACAAAGTGCTGATTGGAACTGAAACTATTAAAACCATAAACATCTTGCAAATGTTTTACCCACTGAGAAATTAAGCTTCCTAACATGGTAAACCATCTGCCTTTCCAAATAGAACTTGTTGTGAGTATCTTCCTTAAATCAGCCGCAGATTTGACAGTGAAAGCCCAGACAGTGTGTGAGCAGAATGAAAGCGAACAAGTGGGCAGCAAGACCTGACAGAAAAAAAAAAACCTCTGCAGAGCATCTGCACTACCCCTACCCGTCACCAGGGGGCCACATTGTGCTTCAATATACACCCCCACCCCCCCTTTTCCCCCACCCCATAAGTCAGATAAACACGCCATGAAAACAAGGCTCACCTCCCATCGACTGCTCTGTAAATGTATAGCTTTGTAAGTGGCACTGAGAGCGTGTGATGAGAAGTGTGTGGGGTGGAATAGATTTGGATGTAAAGAGGAGTCTCAGATTTAGCAGGCCTCTGCAGATGGAGAGACACACGCCTCAAAACACTCTTTCTCCAACGTGGCATCCCTGGTAATGGGAGATTAGCGTAGAGAAAAGGGAAACAGAAAGAGAGAGGAGGCGAATGACAGGAGGACTGAGTGGAAAAGTGGAAGACAGATGGAAACAAGCAGCTGGAGGTTATAAAGAAAGAGGGAAGTGGAAGAAATCAAGCGGCAGGAGCCAGATAGAGTCAAGGGACTCATTTATGACCTGCTATTGTAGTCGAATTGCAGCAGGTGAGATGTGGTCAAAAGTATATATTTTTGTGTTTGTTCTGGGGCTGTAAGGGCGAGGCATTTAACGCTGATATGTTAACCAAAAATCATTATCGCAGTGCACCATGACATCTCAGAAACATGATAAAATGTTGTTAATATGCTGATATTTGTAAACAAATGAGAGAGTGAGAGGTGAGGAGAATGGCTGCACGCTGAGCATTCAGGCAATGCAGTGCAGCAGAGAAGTGCACAGTAATCTGATTCCACTTAGCTTGGTGCTCCCTGTGCCAGTCAAATGCCAACAAATGCCAGCTCTCGCTCCCCTCCCTCTAACCTTCTCTCTCCCCCCCTCCTCTCCATCCTTGCCCTGATGCTGCAGGGATGCAAAGTCTTTGGGACATCTTGTCTGTGATGAGAAGAGTGTTGGAAGAGAGAGGCAGGAAAGGGAAGAAGCAAGGGGAGGAAAATGCATGTAGAAAAGGGAAAAAGACAAAATGAAGAGGGAGTTAGCTGAGGCAGAGAGAGAGGGAGTAGGGTGGAGGAGAGAAAAGACAGAAGGAAAACATTTTTTTTCATAGTCTTTGTGGTAATGAGACATTGCAAAAGGGAGACAGAATGACAGACAGCGAGAGAGTGAGAGAGCAAAAGAGGACAGCTGCTGTGAGAGAAACAAGGATAACAAAGGCTGAGAGGAAGAGACGGAAAGACAGTAGCAGAAAGAAAGATCTACAGGAGCGAGACAGCTGTTGTTCAACACCACAGAATAAAAAAAAAAAAAAAAAAAAAGCACAGGCACTGAAAAGCAGGTCGACTGCACAGCTCCAGCACAACTTCTGTTTATACAAATAAAGCCTGGAGGGCTGTTTGAATGCCTTTGCCTATGTGTGTTTTGGTGCGTACACGCTTCTGCATGCATTTTTGCTCGTGGAGGCGCACGAGCCTACTTTTTGCTTGTGTTTGCACGTGTGTTTGCATGTTTGTGTGCACGGCGAGCATTAAAATAACTGTCAAACGCGTATAGTTAAGGGTGGGTGGGTTACGTTAGGGGGAGCAGCTGTGCATCTAAACGCTGACCCCTGTTGTCGCAATCATGAAAGCCAGATGACTGTATTTAAGTGTTTCTTCTGAGGCCTACGGCAAGGAAATATGGAGCTCAGCAGATCAGCATTAGCTTGTGTGTGTCTGCATTCGCGCATCAAGAGCAAACAGAGCGTTTGTGCGACAGAGGGACGTTGCTGCTCTTTTCTGTATGCATCGAGGCTGCGTTTAAGCAATGCTCCCTCTTGTGTATGCCATGTGTTGTCCATGGAAAAGAATCCCAGCCAGCTTTTGCTGATGCAAGGTCAAACATGCAGGCATGCGCCCCGGGTTGCTTTGTAACAGATGTTACCCCCCACACGCTGCCAGCCTGCCCCCTTCTGCCTTACACCCAAACTCCACAATAATCTCTTGCTATTATGACAGCATGCATTGGGTTGGGTCTGATCAAATTCAGATGACAGACTACACAGATTTCACTCCCTGACCAGAGAGCATGCCTTTGGGCATAAAACAACCCTCTGCATTTTAAAACAGGCATTAGTCCCTCACATGCTCTCCTCTCATCCATCAGAACAAAAAAAAAATGGAGACAATTTGTTTGAGCTTTTGTTTTTTAACCATTTAGCCAGACATTTTTTTTTTTTGTGGATATCTAAACAGGGGGACGATCTGATTCTCTTTTTATGTATGCAAAGTCAAATTTTATAGTTGGGTTTTGTATTCCAACACGTCAGGCTAGATGACTGAAACTCCAACAAAAGAGAGCGATGTGCACATAAAGGTTTGTAATGAGGACAAATATAAAAATGAAATTTCTTTCAAGACATTGTGCTGCTCATCAAAATCAGAACAAAGACCGAGGACATATTAAATAGCACTCCCAATTAAGTGGTGCAACCAACAAGACTGGTGCAGGGTTATTTTGGTACACTCTTCTTGTTTTTTTAGCTGCTGTTTGTCTGCTAGTTGCATTTCGCTTCCTTCTCGGAGTAATTTGTGCCTTAAAGGTTTCAAACAATCTTTACAGACGCTGTTTTAGTTTTGCTTCCATGCTGAGTCATTTTAAAGATAATACACATCACTCCGGATGATTTAAAAGATGATCTGGAAAAAGGCAGAAAACAGGAAAATACTTTTTTTTTTTTTTTTGCCAGTTTTCCCTGTAACGCGTTCTTACTGGTGTGAGGACAACTTTGGCAAACTGCTCATGCAAGAGAACATATGCCAGATTTTAATTAGAGAAATTCAGCTTACCCACTGCCTGCCGTCTACCAGTTTGATAAAACTGCACCTTTGCCAGCCAATTGAATTTACATTTCAACCTCGACAGCCAACATTAACTCATAAAATATAAGAAATACAAGAGTTAGAATTCTAGGCCATCCTCTCAACTTACCAAAACCCTTCATTTCATCACTCTTAAAATCAATACTTCAAGATCAATATGGGGTGAAGTGAATAAGGGTGGAAGAGAGCTGGGCTTTGAGAGTCAAAAATGAAATGAGGTTCTGTTTCAGTCCCATGACTAAAAAATAAAAATTGATGGATAAAATCCCCACCAAAAGCCAGACATTCCAACCAAATTCATTACAGTCTAATCACCAGCTGCCATTTGCTGATTATGATTATGAATGAAGTCTCTGTAGACGGAAAAAAGGAGAAAAGAATTGTTAAAAGCTGCATATTTATACGCATTTCTACATCCCCGTGTTAAAACTAGCTTTCACCTTGAGACAGTTGCATGCAGTGTGTTCTGTGATTGTTTAGAATAGCGTGTTTAGCGTTTCTGTGTAGCCATGGCCCGAGATCATCACCGAACATTTTCAACACCTTATTGAACGCGCGCCCCAGAGAACTGAGGAGGCTGTAAAAGCATAAACAGGCTCTTCCAGGGGAATCATTTTCTGGGCCCTATAGCTTCCAAAACATTCTAGATAGGAAGTGATGAGAAACGAAAGAACATTCCCAGAGAGGGCTGTGTGATTTGGCGCTAATTATAATGTAAATGAAGACAGTATTCAGTGGTTAGACTTACAGTTAACTCCATTTACTATTTGGCGTATCCTGAAGTCCTTTTCTGTGCACAGCGGGAATTTTTAGATGTTCAGCTATGTGTAAATGTTCTCCCGTGGTTGCTAATTACGGGCGTCATATTATTTCACCAATATGAAACGACGATCCAGTGTCCATTAGATTTTATTTTTACTTTTTTATGGTAATAAGACCTTTTAAATAATTCTGATAAAGTGTTTGTCCTGCCAACTTGCTAAGTACAAAATTCTCAAAGTCGGTACATGACGGCCTTGAATTCAAATGTATCTCTGCCAGTTTGTTAATCTCTAAGATTGCTGCAGCTTTTATGAAATATTCCCCCAATTGTGCTGCATCCTGCTTTCTTACAAAGTCAAATAAATCGATACTGTGACAGTAGTCACAACACTGTCTTCTCCATATAATTAGTATGAAACAACACAGTCCTTTCCAGGAAGTTTCCGGGGAAATCATTCCAAAAATTAGAGGACAGGTTAAATCAAAGCCACAGGTGAACCAAATGTATAACCATAGGTGGTATTTTGACTGTGAAAGAAATTTGCTCTGCAAAACCAAAACACCAGATCAGAGTGGCGACATAATTAAAAATATCAGTTTGCTTTCTTATTTAAGTACTAATATCCGTCACCATGTTTGAAGCAAAAAAAAAAAAAAAAAGGACAAAAGAAAGTACGGAAGTTTGAAGACAAAAAAAAAAAGAAAAAGAATGAATCAAGCTTTGAAATTATTTTCCAGGACGGTTTCTTCTCTGTGCTACTGTGCTGTGTTTTGTTCCCTTGAAAAGAAAACAGCTTTTGTAGTCACTCAACCATGCTCCGGCTCATAAATGAATAGGAAGAATGAACTAGAAGGTACATTTGTAAAGACTCGTGAGTCATTGTGCTTTATTAGCTCTAAGTTAGAAAAGGCAGGGAAATGTGCAAAACTGAGATCTGGCTTCAAGATGAATAGAGCCCATTGAAATCTTGGCTGAAGCTGCAGTTTCTCAAGTACATATCTTACCTTATAAATAAAGCAAGTAAAATATCTCATCATCTTGAGAACACACCTTTTTTTAGAAAAAACATTTTTCTAGCTGGAACTAAATATCATTCTGTTTGTCTTCCTTGTTGTTAGTCAGGCAGTGAATTCAGATAAAGCCTGAATTCAAATGAGGAGCCACTTCTGTTTTTGAACTTCACAGTTTCAGCGTTCTCCACCTTTACACACCGAGCTACCGTGTTCTGTTTAACTCTGAGGCTGTGGCAAACATCTACGAGAAAGGAGTCATAGATTTATTGCAGAAATTTTAGTCAGAATAGTTTAAAGATCACGTTATTTAGAAATTACTGTGCACACTGCACAGTCACTGCATACCTAAAATTGTAAAGTACAACACATCATGTCCAATTTTATCTTTGTGGAATGTGTCACAGTGAATACAGTTCAATTAAATATTAATATTAAACAAAAAAAAATATGTACACAAACTCTGTTTGAATCTATGGTAACTATCACGTTTTTTTTGCCAGCACTGTGAAGTAATGAGTACATTGTCGTCATAAGCATATACAGCCGGGTTGCCTCTAAGCGATATGCAGCCATCATAAATGCACTTATACTTTCCCTGCTGTGACAAGCAGGGTACAAAATTAATACCCGCCGAGCACCAAATGATTCTCCATTTAGCGGCTAAATCTCAGAAAGCCATCTGTAATTTACCTGATTTACCAAAATAGCCGTGCAGTAAAAACCTATGCTGTCTGTCTCTGCTGCAGTCATTAACCATCATTTATTTCAGTCTGTGTCTGTGATGGAGTATAATATAAATACACACCTTTTTTTCCCCCTCACCCAGATGGACTTTGCAAAGAGGAGTGTGACAGTAGTAGTAGTAGAGTGACAGGTAACAAATGAGGGGGATGTAAGTCAATTTAGTTTGAAAAACCTTTCAGTTTAACTGTATTTTATCTTTAATGACGTTTAATATTTTTCAGGCTTGAATCAGTTAAAAACTTATGAAAGTATTAAAAAAATGTAATAAACTTAACACCTCAATGAAAGTTAATTATTTGGGCTTGGATGAAAACCAAACGAACAAAAAGATTCATCTGCTAAAGATGTTTTCATCTACTTTTATTTTGGCACGTTGAGTCAAAAATGTTATTTCGACGCTGCTAGTAAGTCAAGGTGCTGTCAAAAGCGTCCTGTGGCAGTTGGTGGCGATAAATTAACAGGCCAACTAATGCAGCGCGACACTTTCAGACATAATAAAGCGCCGCCTGTCCGACACGCAATATCATTTCATTCAAAATGCCTCTGGAAATATTTTGTGAAATGACAATACATTCAAAATATTTGAGTTGTGGGCGTTCCTGATGCGGGATTCAGGGACGTGTCTGAATCCCATGTCAAGCACATCCACTAGAAATGCTACAGTTAAACATGTTTTTTTGTTTTGGCAGTGTTTATTCAAGGAAAACGTCACATGACAAAATATGGGACAAAAATCTCAGCAATCAAGAAATGAACAAAGATAGCGAAGATGATGACGATAACCTTTTTCTATCAACAGAAAGCTAATTGTAAGTGAAACATTTGTTTGTTCATCCTCTAACTAATGACTTCAGTCTTTTGACGGCTTCACGCCTTCACGCTAGAAATGACTGCATCATCAGATTCAGAGTACAGTTTGAAAATATTTGATCGAAATCCTTTTTCCTTTCTTTTTTTTCCCCTTTTTTTATAAACCAAACCCCACACAAGTTAAGAGGAGAGAAGACAATATGATTCATAAAAGGAATGACTCATCTCCCAAGTGTGTTTGCTTGTTGTGAGATGTTGGTGCATTTGAAGCACACAGGAAAAAAAAAAAAAGCATCTTTATATCAGTGTGAAACCTTAATCGCGTTTCCAGATTGTGAAGATATGAAGGGAGTGGCCATGCTTGTCTCTTTGCTTCTTGCTACCACTAACCTGAGCCTTGGTTAGTGAGGGACCCTAAACCACACTGTAGCCTCATTATGTCACTTCTTGTCTCGGTATAATGTATTCATGCTACATAGCTTTTCCTCCTTCCAAGCACCTCTCTGATGTTCCGCACAACACCTACAGTACTTATCTTTCACGTAGCTTCTTTGAGATGCGGCGTAAATAAAACCATGTGCTAAGCAGGGACACGTCTGAATCACATGTCCAGTTAATGCTCGTTAGTGTCGCAGATGTGATTGTGCTGTCACTTTTAGTCGACGTGTCTCTTTGTGTTTTTCCGTGGCAGAACAGCGTGGCTCCGTCATGTCACTTTATGCAAAGTGACATCAGAAATAAAAACTACCAGCAGGAACAGGAGGAACGGTGGCATTGTCAACATGGTCTTAATCTCTTTCTATTGCTTACTTCAAACCAACAGCAGTTTAGTCTGTATTGGGTTTGCAGGAGACTCAAGTCTGTATTCTCATCTTTTGTGCGCAGCTTTATTTGTGTTGCATGTAATTCAGAAATGCTGACTCCATATGTGCTTTCCCCTTCTGCGTTTCTCAGTGTGAAATGCTGTTTTGATTTGGTTTGGCTTTGAAGCTCTTAATACTAACATTTCAGTCGTGTTTTTGGCATTTCTTTTTAAAACTGAACACTTTTATTCCTGTCTGCCAGCTATTGTGCCGTTGCCTGTGCTCATGTGGATTTATGTTGATTACCACTGTGGGGATCGCTGATAAGTGTCTGCTGGACAGGGATAAACAGGATTTTCATTTTAAAAAAGCGGAATTAAAATGATACTTGAAAACCACTAAAATATCAATTTTCAGTACAGTACAGCACTTTGTTGCAAAAACTCTTTATCAGTTTATCTCATGCAACAATCCAAGCAGAGGGATACAGCAGCATGTTTGAAAGATTGCAGTTCAGCTTCGTGAATCTGCTTCATGAATCGACTGACTCTACTGAACGTAGAGTGTAGAGAGATGCAGCATAAAGCAAGCAAGCAAGCACAAAGTCACGCCGCTCAAAACTAAAACCATCAGGACCACTTTAGTTGAAATAGGATTGCTATTTGCAACAAAAGTCATGGCTCTGCTCTCTGATCTCCTTGCTCTTCCACGTGCATACGTAGAAAGGTCAAGGTGGGGAGAACAGCAGCAAGACAGTGGCACTGGACAATAGACATGGTACTGATTGTCAAAAATATCATGGAATAGAGAAGTTAAGGTGGAAATGGCTTTGCAAAATGGTGCGCAGAGACAGCAGCAACCATATGCAGCCTGGAGCAACTTAAAGAGCATTCACAGAAGTGGATGAGCTGAGATCAGCTGATCTGCCATAACTGCTGCCACCAATTTTTTGTACATAAAAAAAAGAGGGAATTGGTTAAGATGTATTAATAATAATAATAATTGCATGCAGCATCCAAGAAAAAGTTAAACTGGTTGTGTTTATGGGGTGATTCCATCTCAAACCAGGGTGGCCCTCCTGCTCGACCATCTCCAATTTTTGTGGTCCTGTGACGTTTAAGCTTCACATATCAAGTTATTTATAGATTTTTTTTAAAGACCTGTCCACCCACTTTCAGGCTCTTTCTTTTTCTTTTTCTTTTTTTTGCATTTTGAAATCTAAGGCAGTGTTTGAACATGAATGTCTCATGAAGTATTAAAGATAAAAGCATGAAATTTTCACTGGTCTTTCGCAGCCATAAGAGTGAATTAGGATCTGGAATTTGGGACAGATCCATCAGAAACTGTCTGAGTATTGGCTGTTTAAATTATTAAAAAGCAATTCAAGCAGTTCTGTAAATTCTTATATTTGTGCACATACTATTAAAAAAATTCACATTGCAAAAGACCAATAGTGAAAAATCCGGAATGGTTTTTCACAGCAATGCAAAATAAAACATTTTAAATACTTTCCAACATGAAATTCTTTGTCAAAATTATTTTCATTCAACTTTCATGCTGGATTGAGCAAATATGACAAGCTGTACAAAAACAGAAATATCAATAGATAGTCTAATGCAAATTAAAAAAAATCTGGAGTTTCCAGATGTTACTGTAATTTCAGTATGCCAGAAAATTATTTTGTTAAATCAACGCGTATGTTTCATTTTTGAGACCTGCTCTGCTTATCACTTTGAGACCTTCTGTGCAGAAGGAGTCTAATTAAAGGCTTTTACCTTTAATTGTTGCTGAGATGTTGACGGATCGCCTTCGATTTCAAAGTGCAATAAATGGCCTGAAAGTTGGTGGACAGACCTTTAAAAAAAATATCTAGAAAAGTATTTGATATATGAAGCTAAAACGTCACAGCAATTGTGATCCATGTCCAAACTTTGTACCATAAAAATCTTTTAGACAAATCGCAGATGGTCGGGCAGAAAATGTTCTAAGAATTTGGTGATTTGAGACGGAATGACCCAGTAGTTGCTCTCAAAAAGTCTATGGTGGGCTCTTTAGCAGAAGAGCAAAACAATGTTAAGTTGACAGTTTACAATAAAGAAAACTGTGCTGCAGTGATCAGCAATACGACTTCACACCACAGGTTTGAAACTGCTGGCAAGCTGGAGCCTTTCTGTTTGTGAAGTTCTTTTGTTCTCACAAGGCCTGCTTAGGATTTCCTATAGGGGCCGTTCAAAGACATCCTTGTTGGGTATATTGTTGATTTTAAATGACTTGTTTGCAGGAAGGCTTGTCGGTCTTTCTCAGCCCTATGACTGTTGGGGGTTTGATTAACTAGTCAGGTTCCCTGCTTTTCAAACAACGTCAAAAGGAATTGGCTTCAGGAATTTACCTGCACCGCTATTTTTGTCATCAAGCTATTAGCCTGTACGTGTCATGCTTTGCTTTTTGCCTTTTGACTCATGTTCTTTGCCTTGACTCTGGAAGGACAGGTGTCAGATTTTATAACCGCGTGTCACGAAATGCTGAGAAGCAGGCAGGTTGCAGGCCCAGAATGCAGGACTCAGGAGACAAGACGTGAACTCAGATGAACCTCTTTGATGCTGGAGGTTTCACCAAAAACAGTTTACAGAGCTGACTGAACAAGGAAACTCAAATTAGGAACACAAGCTAATAAAGAACACAGCACTGGGAATAAGGCTCAACATGATGAGGAACTGATGAAGTGGGAAGGGGAAACAGCTGGGAAAAGAAGGAAGCAATGGACACAAAACCCAAACACAATGAACAAGAGACAAGCAGCTGACAAAATAAAACAGGAAGCAACTAAAACATGAGACCATCTACACTGGGGAAGACTTAACAACCAGACATGGGAAACACAGGGAGAACAAATTAGGAATAACAAGACTAACACTGAGACACAGACTCAAACATCTGAACTGACCAAACTAAACACGAAAACCCGGCAAGAAACAGAACACAGAGAGACAAAACCAACATGAGGACCAGAGTAGTGTCATTTGAAACAACCAGTATTGAAATCTTTATACAAAAAAGGAAAAGGAAAAAAAAAAAGAAATAGGAATTGCTGAATGTTCTTGTTCAGCTCTATTAGAAATGTCAGAGATTTTAGAAGCACTGCTACGCGTAAATAATTTCTCTGTCGAGATGACACAATTAGGTGTCATGCTGTAAAACTCCTGCTCACTTATAACGTTTCAGAATGAGAGCAGTCGGGTTACTGACCTGAAAAATGGCACAAATATAACACTGATTTTAAAGAACAGAATAGATTTTAAGATTCTCTTACTAGTTTTTAAATGATTTAAAGGTCTGGCCCCAGTCCTTCCCTCAGATATGCTTGAGAAATATTTACCTAACAGATCCTTCAGAACGACTGCAGTTAGCTGTCCATACAAGGAATCCGATGTTATCCACTGCATAATCTTTATTCCTTTTGTGGTATAATTGCAAATTTTTGAAACCATATTTCATTATATTATTATTTTACAAAAGAATTTAATCATACTTTTTTTTTTTTTTAAATTGTGTTTCTTTGTAGGGCAGCATGTTGGCATAAATGTTAGCACTGCTGCCTCATAGCAAGAAGGTCCTGAGTTTGAATCCCGGGGTCTTTCTGTGTGGAGGTTGCATGTTCTCCCTGTGTCTGTGTGGGTTTTCTCCGGGTACTCCAGCTTCCTCCCACAGTCTAAAGACATGCAGATAGTGGGGTTGATGATTCTAAATAGCCTTTAGGTGTGAGTGTGAATGGCTGTGCATCTTTTTGTGTTAGCCCTGTGACAGACTGGCAACCTGTCCAGGGTGTACCCGGCCTCTTGCCCTGTGGCAATTGGATAAGTGGAAGAAAATGGATGGATGGATTCTTTCTTTGGAACTTTGTGCTGATTTTTTGTTTTCTGGAGCATTTTTCATCTGTATGTGTGCATAAAGGGTGCAGCTCAAAACACCAGCTGAGGTGTGCACCCAGCGGACGTGTCCGTACACACAGCATGTCCGTCTGTGCAGTGCAGTGTGCTTGTTGTTGCTGCACATCCAGAGAGTGTGAAACAGGAATCAAATGAATATGTACCAACATGACCTGAATGTATGTTGAATCACTGGTCAATAACCACTTTGCCAACATGAAAATGAAACTGAAAAATAAACAGTTTAGTTCAATAGTCAAATAAAAAGTAGCCAAATCAGTTCTGACTTTGTGCTGGATATTAGACTTTTAGATTCAGTATTTATGAAATTTAAGTGATTGGCTCAAATCATATTCAGAAATGCAAAAGACTGCAAATGTGCTGTTGTTGCATAAATGTAGTCCAGTTTGATTATTGTTGGTACTGTATGTGCAGAGTATGACATTTAAGTCTAAAAACATATTGAGAATGTTCATAATGTCTGCTGAAATAGATAAATAGAGCAAAATAAAGAAAATCTGTACATTTTAACTTTTTACAGGAATTATTACTGTTGCAACAACATGCCGATGGTAGTAAACCTGGCAAATTCATGATTTGGGCAATGACTGCTTGTTCCCCAGTGCTTTATATCTGCATTTGTCTGCTTTATAACTGCATGTTAGAATTATCATTATATCATAAAACTTTAAAGTTGGTTGTCCAGGTGTTAGTGATATGACTATAAATACAGTATAGCCTACCTATACATTTGTGACCACCTCGCTGCTTTTTTCTGTTTCACAGTAAAACTGTGTTGTTACCGCACTGATTTCTTCAGAAAAGCTTAGCACCTGACGCTAACCCGCCTGTCACTAAGGGTGGCCCATTTTCAGTCTTGATTGACGAGTCTATTGACAAGAGAGATGACACGCAGCTTGGTGCTCTTATTCAAGGTTTTAAGGAGCAGAGAGCAGCGAGTTGTTTATACTGATCTGTTACACGGTGACAAGTGGGGGCATCTTTGTAACAGGCAATGTTTCACTGCAGTAAACTGACTGTTCGTGAGTGGCATTCAAATTAGGCTGAGGGTTTGGGGGGGTGGGATGGATGTATCACTATGGATGTATGTTGCTGTGGCAAAGCAGCTAGAGCTGTTTTGATTTGCATTAAGTAAAGTGAGAGTGGAACTCTCACTGGCCAGGAAAATACACAGCGATCAGAGCGGAAGCGTACGGACTGACACTCTCACTGCACTGCTGAAATGTAAATTGAATACTGACAGCTTGGGCTGCCATTTAATGGCCGCTTCAGAAAGGCTGTAGAGTGAAAAGCAGGCTGCGTGTTCCTACAGCACAGGACTGAGGGTTAATATAGCCAAATATATATAGAACACACATTCTTTTCATATAAAACGCCAAATTTAAAACTCTGAAAGGCAAAAAATTAGCATCAGCCATTTATATATATATATATATATATATATATAAATATATAAATATCTTGACTAACGCCAATCTCTTGCAACTAGAGATTGACAAGGTACAACACAAATGGGGCGCCAGGACGTCAGGCCAGGGAGGTGATGCCATCATCCCCACACTCCGAGATTGGTTACCAAGCTCCAGTAACAACTGGTACACTGAATGCCAGAGCAGCTGACCTGAAAGATAAGGTCATGGCTAAGCTGGAAACTTGGACCCCCCCGAGGCCGATTACCAAGACTACGTGGAGTACCCTCTGAAAGTCTACTAGACAGCAGCACTACGGACAATCCCTACTTTGATCATCACTGAAACCAATCAGTTGATGTATACCATGGCAACAGTGATCCTTAAGATCCTTGAGATACTTGGATTTAAGATGAACAGCCAAAAGGAGCAGTACCCTCCATGGTAAAAGATGGCTAGAGGCAAAGCTCAAGGCAGCATGGAGGGAAGTTAGCCAGCTATCAGAGCTGCAAAAGTGTGATGAAGAAAGGGGTGCCTAAGAAGTACAGCAAGCTGTCCATACCTGAGGCCTTAGAGATGACCAAGCACAGACTCACAGCCTTGGCTAACTGCTTGAAGAGGTATACCAGAGAGACAGGAGCCAGGAGAATAAACCAGATGTTCTCCACTGAACCATCCAAAGTGTACTCTTAGTGGCAGGGGAACAATATGAGAACAGCACCCCCACCAAGGGGTTCTTTATTGTAAACTGTCAAAACTGTCTTTTTGAGAGCAATACTGGAAGAGCATATGGGAAAAGAATGCAACACACAGGTCAGGACTCCGTGCAGGCCAGTCAAGTTCTTCCAGTCATGTTGAAACAGGAAGGGGCCATCCCCAAATTGTTCCCATAAAGTTGGGAACATGGAATTGTCCAAAATGTCTTTGTATGCTGAAGCATTAAGAGTTCCTTTCACTGGAGCTAACGGGCTGAGCCCAGCTCCTGAAAAACAATCCCACACACAATCCACCCTCCGCCAAACTTTATACTTGGCACAATGCAGTCAGACAAGTACTGTTGTCCTGGCAATTGCCAAACACAGACTCGTCCATCCGATTGCCAGATGGAGAAGCATGAGTCGTCACTCCAGAGAACACGTCTCCACTGTTCTAGAGTCCAGTGGCGGCGTGCTTCACACCACTGCAGCCGACACACTGCATTGTGTTTCCGCAGGTCTTTAGTGGTTTACTCTGCAGAAAGTTGGCGACCGCTGCGCACCTCAGACTTTTGATTATCACTGTGTGGATCCACCAGTCTTTGTTAATTTCTCTCACTTAATATTATCTTATTGATTGATGGAGGAGCGTGCCCTTTTTGAAGAAAACAAAATTTAAAAGACAGCATTGGAAACATGTTAAAATTTGTGGTAGTGAAAAAAAATGTACTTGTGTTTACATCTTTGCTTTTAACTGTGAGGACAGTTGAAGTTGTCGTCTCACTAAGCTCTCATATCATAACCTGTCATACTGACATTTTTTTCCCCTTGGATTGGAGCAATTTGTGAATAGCAATAGTTTGCAAAGTGGTACTTACATTAGATATTGGTGCGATACTCAAAGATGGATGGGTTTGATATCTGTGACATCTGGCTGCTTTATGGGAGTGATCTATTTAAATCATGTCAGTTTCATTCATAAGAAGAACCGAACATTTTGGTAGAAAAGCTAACAAAGCATGAAGGGAACTAATGACAAAGGATCACCAGTTTGGAGGAATTTCAAGTTCCATTTGTTTGTGTGTGTGTGTGTGTGTGTGTGTGTGTGTGTGTGTGTGTGTGTGTGTGTGTGTGTGTGTGTGTGTGT
>JAVDPK010002595.1:39667-57522 GCA_034780415.1 Cichlasoma orientale
AAAAACCCCCCCCCCCCCCCCCCCCCAAGGAAATTGACTGAAATACAGCAGCGCAACAGGAACTTCCGCAGCTTTGGAGGTGCCATTTGGCTCTCTGGCCAAGCCTAATCTGATTTAGCCCTGCCTGCTCCTTACATTCTGTGTGTCTGCCACCGGTGCCTGTCGAGAACATGTATCACACTGAGCAAGAAACAAGTTGAACCAGTGACACGACACCATCTGCACATGCAGGTAGCAATCTGTGCTTTCCCTTTCCTGTCTTGGCCTGCAATCAGTGTCTGCGGCACACTTCTTATTGATTCAAATATCCTGTGATTTCTTAAGATGGCCACTCGCGGTGAAATGGCAGGATCTTGTTTCTTGCTTCTATAAATTGCAAGAAGAAGACACGACGGCAGGAAGTTATGCTTGAGATATGTTTTTTTTTTCTATCGCTGTCCCATTATCTACTAATAATACCGCAATCACATAAACAATGAAATTGATTTTCAGAGCAATGCGTCACTGTTAACTGATATCTGTTTATTGTAACTTGAGTGCTCTCTGACATAATATCACAAGAGACATGATAGTCACCAAAAAGAATGTGAGAATAATTAGATTTGAGATTGTATATTATACATATTACTCTTGCTTTAAAATATATTGAAATTAGAGAATATATTTGTATTTTAGCACAAGTAAACTGCCAGTTTTCATGACATATTGCTTTGAGAACTGCAAACAAGAGCGTATAAAACATACACACCTTCTTCATACAGGTAAAGCTATTACAAGCGCTGTGATGCAAATCTTAATTGATGCCACTTGGGTTAAACCGTTATTTTTTTGCTGGTATCAAACACAACACGCGAAACCTAAAACGGAGACCATCTGAAAGGAGAGTGACTGGCATGCATTACACGGTCCTAGACACACTCCCAGGAGATGAGGTCCAAATGGCCTCACTGAGCAAGTTCTGCACGACTGCCCTGCACAACACAGCCAGAGTGCATGAAAGTGGTGTGAGACACGGAACTTAATATCTTTCGCTCTGGCGAGCTGCTTTAATAGAAGCTGTCCATCCCAAACAGCATAAGAGACAGAAAATAACAAAACATTCTGCTTGGACTAATTTTCCAATCGTCACAGTTTATATTTACAAATGCATGTAAACAGAAGTGGGACTCGCATGTTTCTCTAGGAGCAAGCAAAGGTCAGCAAACCAAGACGTTATCACAGAAGAGTAAATGAATGCAGTCTTTCTAGAATCACAGGAGCAGAAATTGCTTTGATAAAGGATGGAGTTGTCCTGTAAATAGCCAATGCATTCCCCTGTCAAGTTTATTCAGCTCCTAGAAACACAAAGTAAAATAAATTATCATTCTCTTCAACCAAGTCAGTTCTTTTGACCTTCATACCAGTAAATTAAATATTGTGGCTCGGCATGAGATAAACAGTAACATCACAGCACATCATCCACCCTGGCTCTGTCACTCCATCTTTGGCTGTTTTACTGGAGGAGATCAAAGACATGGCGTGCATTCAAAGTTTGTCTTGGCAACCGTGAGTGTGTGCCAAAGACAGGGTATTCTCTCAGTTTGTGCTGTGTTATTAACTCACTGATAAAAAGTTGAAATTCTTCCCATACACCGTATACTTTGCAACTCATGGACCACAATTATAGACAGTAATAATTGCAGAGAAAAAATAGAGGAGTGTCCAGTGGCAGGTTATTAAAGGTTACTAAAGTCCCGAAGCATTGATGGTGTGCATTTGATTGAACTGTCACATTTCAGTCATGTCTCCATGATCCAAGTGGTGGTAGGCTTCTGCCTTTGTGGCCTCAGAATCTCACCGCCACTTTTTGTGGATGATGTGTTCCTGTTGGCTTCATCAGGTAGTGGCCTCCTGCTCGCACTGGAGTGGTACGCAGCTGAGTGTGAAGCGGCGGGTATGAGAACCTCGAAGTCTGAGGCCACGGAAAAGGGTAGAGTGCCCACTCCAGGTCAGGGACGAGTTGCTGCCCCAAGTGAAGGAGCTTAAAGCCCCGGAGCATTTTCGAAATTCTCCGGTCTCCATTTCCGTGTAAACGGGTGAAAACATTACTTTTTGAAAACATGGGCACTCGCACATGTGCACCTTGGTTGCGACTCCTATATCCACACTGCCAACTTGTGGCCAAAAACAGTAGAACGACACTGTTTCCACTGAAAATGTTCTCGTGTGAACGGGGCCAAAGTATTTCAGGGTCTTGTCCACAAGTGAGGGGGGGCGCAGGAGATCTACCCATGACTGTAGGTGAGGCTGCAGTGATGCGGACGATGCACCGGTCTGTCGTGAAGAGAGATGAGCATCAAAGCAAACCTATTGGTTTACTGGTCGATCTACTTCCCCACCCTCACCTACGGTCATGGGTAGTGACCAAAAAAAAAAAAGAGATCACAGATACAAGGGGTGGAAATGAGCTTTCTTCGAAGGATGTCTGGCCTCTCTTAGAGATAGGGTGAAGAGTAGAGTCATTTGAGAGGGGCTCAGAGTAGAGCTGCTACTTCTCCACATCAAAAGGAGACAGTTGAGTTGGTTCAGGCATCTGACTAGGATGCCTCCTGGGAGCCTCTCGGCTGGCCTGGTAACGTTTTGGTGTTCCCCCGGATAATCTGGAGGAGGTGGCTGGGGAGAGGGAGGTCTGAGTATCTGCTCAGGCTGCTTCCCCCGTGACCCTATAAGCGGAAGAAAATGGGTGGATGGATGGATGGCTGGATGGGTGCATGGATGGATGGATGGATGGATGGATATGTAGATAGATGGATGGATGGATGGCATTGCAATTCAGTCAGGATTGTTACCCCTCAGCTCTGAAAGGCTGATGGGGTATTGTGGTCACCCTGCTGGGTGAGTGGACAGGCATCGGGCTGTGTGGACACCGAACTTTGGGAACATGATAACTCAAGAATGAAGTGACGTAGGATTTTCAAATTAATACCTCGGGTGCATCTACTAAAAACCTCTGACAAATTCAAATATCAGTGACCTTGGCCTTAAGGTCAAAGTCAGAGGCTGAGGGGTAGCACCGGCGGCTGCCAGTATTTTTATTTTATTTTTTATAATACAGCCATAATTATTATTCAGCTCTCATCTTATATTGGTGTTTTTAATTACTTACTAGTATGCAAAACCTCCAAATCCACTAAATGCTGTAAAGCTTTGGGGAATTATAATAACAGATGTAATGCAGATACATATCCCACCTGTCTCCAAAGCTAAGAGAAGTATTTTTATTTATTTATTTTCACGGCGATAGTCCAAGAAAGATTTTCTAGACAATTTACATTTCAAGGGACACTGCCGGAAACATCATTTGCAAATTTAAAACTTTCAATAGAGCAGCAAACTTCTCTCTTCACAAACAAATTTCATACAGGAATCATATATAGAAACTTCGGAAGCCTTGCTTCAAGCCAATAAAATTAAAAGAAAATTTGGGTTAAAAAAGTGTCTCAGGCAGTTGAGGAACAAAACAGAATAAGTACTGGCAGCTGGTACATTTGTCATAAAATTTTGTTCATTCAGAGAAAATAACCCCGTTTTTATTGTGGAGCAACTGTGGGAAAAAAACTAAACAAATAAACCAAACAAGTTAACCTTCAATGAAAGAACAGGAAATGCCCTCTTCATGAGGGGGCAGTATCACAAATGAACAGGTATTGTGATTACATGGTTCTTGGACTGTTGTTACAAAAGACAAAAGAAAAATAATGTCAGTGGTTATGTGTTTTTTTTTAAAAACCATTTTAAGCTGTTTGCAGTGGGATTTGAAGTTAACATTGTGTTTTCTTTCTGATTTACCTTGTAGCCAAACACTTTTCCTGTTGGTGTCCAGTGTTCCTACAGATTGTCACACTGGTCAGCTTTGAAACTGCCTCTTTAGGACAGCTTAGGTGAGTCGAATTCATTGTGTGGACTGAGATTGTATCTGTACCGAAGGCTTTAAGCATACTATCCTGTTTTCCTCTTCAGAAAAGTGCAAAGTCATGAGGATGAGAGTCGGGAAGAGAGAGCGACGAGCTGTACAAATGCTGAGGGGTTGCTGCCATGGTTCACTTGGATTCATTTAGAGCATTTCAAAGTGACAGATGCCTGTGTCTATTGCATACAGACAGGGCAGTGTTCAGACTGGCTGTATGCACAAAGACAGGTTGCAGTGTTAAGCAGGCTTCTATTAAAGACAACTGGACATGGCCTTTGTAGTTATGTGAGTGCCCTTAAATGATATGATGATAGTCCTCACAACAAGACTATGCAATATGCCAGCAGTGTTTGCACTCTAAATAACAGTGTCCAGAGGACTTTAAAGTGATATTTCTCTTTGGTGGGCTATTTTATATTTTACATTGTGCACACACAGGAGTTCAGGTTAAGCCAACCTCCAACATAAGTTTCCTTCCTTCTTTTATTACCTCTGACTTTCAGACACTGCTCTCAGCTCTTAAAACTGGTATGTGTCAAAGGGTGAAATTACTTATTGAACAGGTAAGATTCAGGGCACTGAATTAAATGCTATTGACTGGATTCACTTTTTGTACTGACTATAAGTGCTCAGAATGGTCTGGTTTTAAGGAACCAATTCCTGAATATTGACCTAGCTTTGTCCAAAAGAGGAAAAGCAAACAAAAGGACAAAGCATTGCAAAACTGGAAGTCTGTAAATTAATATTTATAAATTATTGTGATCTTCCTCTTCTTTTGGCTTCTCCCTTTAGGGGTCTTCCTCTTTTCCTCCTGCCTGGCAGCTCCATATTTAGCATCCTTTGTCCAGTATATCCACTGTCCCTCCTCTGCACATGTCCAAACCATCTCAGCTGTGCCTCTCTAACTTTGTCTCCAAACCGCTCAACCTGAGCTGTCCCTCTGATTCACTCATTTCTAATCTTGTCCATTCAGGTCACTCCCAGTGAAAATCTTAACATCTTCAGCTCTGCCTCCTGTCTCTTTGTCAGCGCCACCCATCTCCAAACCATGCATCACAGCAGGTCTCACTACCATCTTGTAAACCTTCCCTATGAACTTTTACTCTTGCTGCTATAAATCTGTCACAAATTACCTCTGACACATCTCCACCCACTCCACCCCGCCTGCACTCTCTTTTTCACCTCTCTTGTGCACTGTCCATTGGGTTGTATGGTTGACCCCAGGTATTTAAACTCATCTACCTTCGCTACCTCTGCTCCTTGCAGCTTCACTTTTCCACCTGTCTCCCTCTCACACACATGTATTTTGTCTCTATTCTAATGACTTCCATTCCTCTTCTCGCCAGGGCGTACCTCCACCTCTCCAGTCTCTCTTCCACCTGTTCCCTGCTCTCACTACAGATCACAATGTTGTCTGTGAAGATCATAGTCCACGGAGACTCCTGCCCGACCTCATCTGTCAACCTGTCCATCACCACAGCAAACAAGAAGGGGCTCAGAGCCTAATCCCTCTTGTAATCCCACCACCACCTCGAACCCATCTGTCATTCTTACCAAACACCTCACCACTGTCTCACTGTACTCATACATGTATAAATTACTGTGATAAGACATCTTTTTGGCCAGTTACTTGTTTCAAAGGAAATGCAAGTCTTGTCTGGAATATGCTTAATATATGCATGGAGGTTTTTTTTTTCTTGATGCATGATGAGTGCTTGTCAAGAGATGACAGGAGTGAATAGGGTGTGGGTGTCATAATGTAACCACAAAACAATTTTAGCATGTTTTAGTTGCAGATATTGTATTGCATGGACTAAATGGTGTTTTGAAAAAGCTATTTTTCAATCAGTATTTTACACGTCTATGCAAAAACATGAAAGACATAATATTACTTTAATGAGCTTTCAGGGAACCCGGGGTTTTTCCTGTTATGTGAATTCCTAGTACTGTAAGACAGCATACACTAGTGAGGGATCACAGCTTAGCTCTGAGAAAAAAAAATATTAATGCCAAGCCACTGTATGGTACAAAAACAGAATGATGGATGGTCTGTGAGATAGCAGCCTGTAAATGAGTGGATAGGCCCTGGTAAATGGAATGAGAAAGTGCATAAGACCAAAGTGAATAAAGATGGCAGCACAGAATATTTGGGTCATCCGGCCCGCAGTGAGCTGTCCCTCAGGCATCAACCCTCATAGAAGACTTTGAAGATCTTAAAAGATGGATGTTGCAATGAAGACAGCAGACTTGGCTCACACAGAATATAGACAGATGTATTTCAGATTGTTCAGAGTATTTTCAGATGGATGCAGGGAGGTCCTGACTAGACTCTTAAAAGACTGTTGATCCACAATTTTTGGTCTGGTCTGCCTAACACCCCATTTAAAACGATCTGAAAGTCAAAACCTGATTTTGAATCCAGTCAATGGTTTTACGGGCTTTGACTCAGAGGAATGCACGCTGTGGTAAGTAACTAAGAAACAAGAAAGATTCAATCAAGAATGACCAACAATGTGATGCCCAGGAAAAATATTGCAATGGGATAAAAATGATTTTGCAATAATTTAGCTCTTGAAATTTTTTGTAAGGTAAAGAGTGTGCAAATGCAGTGATTAGCACTATTGCCTCACAACTGCAGGGTCCTGACCAGCTGGGGCCTTTTTGTGTGGAGTTTGCAAGTTCTCATTGCACCTGCATGGGTTCACTCCAGCTTCTTTCCTTCCCATGACATGCTTTTTAGGTTAATTTTGGATTCTGAATTGGCTGTTGGTGTGAATGTGAGTGTGATTGGTTGTCTATCTCTACAGTATGTGTAACGCTCTGATAGACTGGATCTGTCCAGTGTGCATCCTCCCTTCCACCCTATGACAGCTGAGATAGGTTCCAGTGTTTCTCTGTTGTAAGTTACTTATCAGTTCTGATAATAAGTGTTATCTTCTGCGATTTTGAGTTTTGATGGTGTAATTAAGAACATTTTTCAGACTGAACAAAGCTTCCAAATCAGATCAGAGGAATCCTGGAGAAGCATCAACGCCCTTCTACAACTTTTTTGAGCTTATTTTGAAGCATCATCTAACTTAACTTTAATTTCTTTGGTCAACTTGACATAAAAAGTGCGTATACAATAGGGATGCTCCTGCCAGTGAGTTTGCTAATTGTTTAGACGAGAGAGAGCGAGAGAGAGAAAAAGACTAGCCGACTAATCTAAAAGATTGTCTTATTCTGTATGTGCAGTGCTGCGGAGTCTAACACAGAGAGAGTAAAGGTAAAAAAGAAAAGGTGGCATCACAAACTGCTTTGGAATTCAGGATATGTCAACATCTCCAGATTGTGGCAGCTTGTGAAAGGTACAACTTGTCACACAGCTGAACAAAAAGCCAGATTCAGAATTCATGACCTGCTCAGTGAAATTGATAAGGTGTTTGGCTCGATTACAAAATCCTAATGGAAAGTCATGCCTGTCAACTTGCAGATGGTGAATGTGTTACACCTGTCCCTTTTCCATATTAACTAATATTGTTGAGCGGAGGAGCAGAGCTGTACCTGCTACTATCACTGAGGTCAGGACAGTTTCTAATGTTTAAAAATGGAAACAAATTTCTGACACAGATGAGATTTAAACAATTTTTTGTCTTTTTTTTTGCATAACCAGGAATCAAATTCATTAGATTGTTGGTCATTTTGTGTTGAGGAAATAACACAAAATCACAGGGAAATTTCTCAAGGTAATCAAGGTACATGGCATCTAATTAAAGAACCCCTGAAGCATGTTTTGAATGACCTTCTCTCTCTAACCTGCAGTCAGCTGTCCCCATTATGGTCTCCATACATACCACAGGCATCTCATGATAATACTGCCATTAATAGCTTAAGATTCATTAATCATCATATTTATGGTCCCAGGAGAGCCTTGAGGGCTCTTCATAATTATGGCCAAATCAACATAGCATAATTTGGGCCACTTCTTTGGTATTTAAATATCATGAGATTAGGATCTGCAGCTAAATTACATCAGGTTAAGCAATGTGTGTACTTAATCTACCCACACTGCTTATATGCTTTTGTGTTTGCAGTAATATTTAGACATTTCAAATAAAGCATGTTTTGAGAAGAAGGTAAAAAGAAGGCATGGAAAGGGTCAAGCGTATCACATCTGATCTTAAACTCTCTGCTATGGCTTAAAAACAAGTCACAGATTCTGCTTATTGTCTTAAAATATTTGCCTCTTTTATCGTTTTCATATAAGGCCATTTGCAAAACACATTTAACTTCAATGTGAAGGAAAAACTGCACAGATGCATAAAGGCCTCCAAGGAAACAAACTTATGAAATGCTTTTAATGGTCAGTACATGAATGGCAGGAGAGTTTATCTTCAGATGATCACTGGAAGCAAATTTTACTCAACATAATTAAATTAAATCTTTCTTTGGGCCACTGGATATTAAGCTGAGCTCAATGTTTACATGATTATATCTTAAAAACTGAAATAAAACTGTGGTTTTAGTGATTTAAGGCAGCCTGTCTGACACTGTGTGAGACAAACACCTACGGTGAATAAAGTTTAAAAGGAACTGCCACTTTTGAACCTTTTTGAAATGAAGGTCTAGTTCTTGTAACTCTTCCCTTCTTGTCTTATTTGGTTTTTTGCTCCATCCCTGGAGGGCGGTTTAAATGTCACGGGCAGGACTGCGAGATGAGGTCTGTGTTGGAGGTCACTGTCATCGCCTCAAGAAAAAGCTGTGATATCTTTGGCTTGGAAAATGAGAGTTGATTGTGACTGCAGCCAGAGACGGTCAACATTCACCAGATTAAGCATTTAGAGGTTGCAAAAACGTGCACTTAAATTATTAGGGAAGACAAGATAATGTGTCAAAGCAATGCATCCGCCTTCCTTTTATTCAGCGTCCACTTTTAATATCTAAATGATTAAATGCATGAATAAATTACTCTGAATTCAGATTTTGTTTGGCTTACTAACTATCAGAATAAACCAGTAAATGTTTAAGAAATTGGTGAGTAAAGTGAACATAGAGGGTGACTCCAGTGGATGAAAAATCAAAATCAAATTGCACTGACACGTTCACGACATCACGTTCTGTAGCTGTTATATCCGACTCTCATTTGATTGTGAAATCCAGTAGTTAACTGTTTTTGGGCAAATAACACGTTCCTAATCAAAGACGTGTGCCAGAGAAAAGGAAACAGAAAGCATTGTTCTTAAAGAATTAATTAGCATCCAGTATGTTTTTATTTATTCTGGTGTCAGCGCTGTTTGACATACTTTGTGCTGGCAAAAAACAGTTTGATGAGAAACACCCACAACTGTGCATTTAATGTTCATCCCTCCCCACTGACTGCTGGAGGCCCATATGGTGCAAAAATGACATTTGCTGTGCTATCCTACAAACAGACCCAAAGAAGCATGCTGAGCCCAGCTCTTCCTTTCACAGTGTAAATATTGTAGTCAACTTTTAAATCAGCGTTGCGCAGTGAGTGACTGATACTGTACATGCTAAACCAAAAGCTGAAACTTTTGCTAATGCCTGGCACTGCAGAAGGTCGCAGTTGTCCCCAGTGTACCCGTGCTCTGGGTAAACTTGTGCTTTCTCAGAATCCTTTCCATTAGGCAGCTGAAATTCAGATCTCACCTAAAAAAATGAAATAATCTAGTTTATTGGATAAAAACATCATTAGACAGAGATGACGCTGTCTACACTGGATAGTATTCATCACGTTCATGTTTGTCAGCCGAGGATTTAACTGTGACTCTCTTTGTTACAATACAGAGGTATGCGATTGCACTCTGGTGCTCCAAAAGGGCATGTCAGGTTGACCAAAATTTAAGCAGGCTCATGTTAAATTATGTTAAGAGTTTAAGTAATTTAAGCAGTTTTGCTATGCAACAAGAACTGGATTACATTAGACATTAAAAAGCCAAAGAGGAACCATTGTGGGTTTAACTACAAAGCTATACATAAGAACTGCAGAGGTTTGTAGAGGTTTGACCTTTAAGAAGTCTTAGGATGATGCTATGATTTTTTCTCTCCACACACACAGCAGCTGTCTACAGGACTGTCAGCCAGTGATTGTGAGGAGACAGATAGCTGCTGGCTTCCAACAAAAATGAGGAGAAAAGCAGCAGGAGAGGATAGTGCTGTACAATACGCCTTGCCCTTAAGACCTTGCGGGTCCCTGCTGATGAATTTGGCTATTATCAGAGGTGAGGGGTCTGCTGAGAGGTCTCTTAAATGAGGGGTGGAAAGGAGAGATTGGGGTTTGGCCAATGAAATGGAAGCAGATCAGCCACGCCCAGATAATCTTATTCCAATAACTGGATTGCCTTGAGACCTCTTAGCAGCTGAAAAAACACAGACACGACTAGACAAAAATCTATGAAGCTTTACTTGTGCATTTTTCTATGGTAATCATCACTGAACAAGACATCACTGTGGAGATTTTTTGCTTCTTCAAACTGATGCCAGTATTTCTTTTCTTCTGCTATTAGTCTGTGATTGACAAATTAACTTATCTGACTCGACTGGATTCACAGTTCCAGGTTTTAAAAGATCCACTTTTCTGTTGAAATATCCATCTACCTCCCAGACTGTGTCTTTTCCACTCTACTTGTCTGTGCACTCAAAATGCAACCCCGATTCCACAAAACTGGGATGCTGTGTGAAATATAAATAAAAAATTATGCAGTGATTCGCAAAACTCAGAAACCCATATGCTATTCACAAAAGAACATAGAAAGCACATCAAATGTTTAAATTGAGACATTTTACTCTTTCATGAAAAATATCTGCAACAAACTGAGTCTACAAATTGCGGAACAATTTCAGAATATTGTTCATCAATGTAAAACTGCAAAGACTTTGAATATCTTATCATCTACAGTACATAATATCATCAAAAGACTCTGTAGAAACCTCTGTGCACAAGGGGCAAGGCTGAAAATCATTGGATTCCCGTCATCTTTGCGCTGTCGGGTGGCGCTCCATTAAAGGCAGGCATAATTCTGTCGTGGAAATCACTGCGTGGGCTCAGGGACACATCCAGAAATCACTGTCTGTGAACACAGTTCACTGTACCATCCACAAATGCAGGTTAAAGCTCCATCATGCAAAGAAGAAACCTCATGTGAACGCCATTCAGAAACACTGATGCCTTCTCTGGGCCAGAGTTCGTTTAAAATGGACTGAGGCAAAGAGGAAAGCTGTTCCGTGAGTCAGACAAATCAAAGCTTGAAATTCTTTTTGAAAAACATGGACATCATGTCCTCCAGACTAAAGAGGAGAGGGACCATCTGGTTTGTTATTAGTGCTCTATTCAAAAGCCTGCAACTCTGATGGTATGGGGGTGCATTAGTGCCTATGGAAATGGCAGCTTGCACATCTGGAAAGACACCATCAATGCTATACAGGTTTTAAAGCAACATATGCACTCAACAATGTCTTTTTCAGGGAAGGCCATGCATATTTCAGCAAGACAATGCTAAACTGCATGCTGCATCTGTAACAACAGCGTGGCTTTGTAGGAGACTGGCCTGCCTGCAGTCCAGAACTCAACTGACTGAAAACCTCTGGGGCATTATGAGACAAAAATATGACAGGACCAGGACCGTTGAGCATCTAGAATCATATCTGACAGAAATGGGATAACCTTCCTCTCCCAAAAGTCCAGCAAGTCCAGCAAGCAACAGTTTCCAGACTGTTGTTAATAGAAGAGGGTAGGGCTACACGATTATGGCCAAAATGATTATAGTGACTTTTTACCATTACATTGTCATGTAAACATAACACAGCTTCACATCCGTAAAATGCAACATTCCTGCTGATGTATAAACCTTTGCAGCAAGATGAATATGGACCTCTTTATTCACCTAAATTCAGTGCATCTCGTAGAAGAAAAATAAAGAAATATATGTAAATTTAAAAAAACGCACCAAAACTTAACACAGAATTAAATCAACAGGGCTCTGCTTTCACCTTTGCATTGTGGTACATTCCTGTTGATTAATACATCTTTGTGGAAAATAAGGTGTTTATTCACCTGATCAAAGTTCATCTCCTAAAAGCAAAATATGAAGTCTTTCATGCGGTTTGTTGTATCTGCATGATGGATGTGAACAGAACTCGTAGCAGAAGTACTCAACAGCTGTGAGATCCCTCTCTATTTCCCCTGCGTGCTTTTGCAAACAGCACAGGTTTTGCCTCTTTAGAAAAATAATTGCATGAGGGGATAGCGGATCTTTTATCCACTGAAGCCTTTGTTACTCACCGTGTTTATCTTTGGCCAAATGGAATGCGATTGCGTTGGCGATTTCAGTGCATCTTTGTGAACCGCGCGGTTATCCTGATGCGCTGCATAAGCTCACGTTTATGGATTACGGTTTATGGATGTCTGAGTTGACGTTGGATGATTTGTGCTAGCAGCCGCTGCATTGTTTTGTTTTGTTTTGTTTGTTGCCTTCATGCATTAATTATACTGCAATTTGTGGTGTGCTTTCAGGCAGTTGAATAAGTTGGTTGTGTTGCTTTGCGGCGCAGTCACAACTGTGCAGCAGTCTTTGCGCGTGACTTCTTCTTGGTTAACATCCCTCGACATAAATCTGAAGTATTTCCGAACATCACCTTCTCCAGTACCAGGCATCTGATTTTTGTTGTATGTCTGTCATCCAGACTCGTCTAAGCATGGTGGAGGGAACACTGGCTCTTATGCAAGCATACCATCAAATTTAAAATGACCTACATTTTCTCACTTTAAACATTTGTTATATTTTCTGTATTCTATTGTGAATAAAATCGCATGTACACAGTGTCCCAGCCTTTGTGGGATTGAAGTTATAAGTTTTGCCCAAGTTTAACGGTTGTCGTCAGATGTAAAATTTTCCATGCTAGAAGAGAGACCCTACTTGAACTTGAACTTCTCAAACCCTAATAATGTGCATAACTTATAACCTCCTGACTTTAGTGACATCTGGCAGGTTGTGTTATTCGTCTGTGGTCATCTGTGTTACATGTAATTGGTTGCAATTTTTTTTTCTACATTTGCAAAACTTATTTGAAAGTTGTTGTTTTTTTTTAGTGGTTCTACGGATAAACGATTGCTACATACAGGATTTTAACTTAATTAATAGTCGGTGTGTGGCTGAAGAGAAAAAAAAAATCATTAACTTTCCCACGCACGGCAATGTACTCATCGTTACATGCGTACTAACACAGGCATTAACCACTCCCCCCCCACACAAAGATCTGAGTAAATCACTCCCACGCCTACATAGGTGATGCCACAGCTCTATTCACTTAATCCTACCAAAGATATGGGCTGCTAATCAGTATGGGTATTTTTGTGTGTATGTGAGTGTGTGTTTCATCGAATCAGCGCTTAATATTGTCCACGGTGGGTGGTTGATCTGCCTTTGCTGTTGTAATTGTAATTCACATCAGCAAGATGCAGGGGGTGGCTTCTCTACTGCTGCATGTTGGTCTATAAAGATCTGTAGGGAGACTGAGGGGGTGCTGTTCAGTCTTCAGTCCTCATATTGTAAAACTTCTCTAATGCATCCTCTTCTTCTGTTTTTGTTGTTATAAGCAGTATAGGGAGAGAGAGAGCATGATTCACAGGTTATGGCACGGCCTGTCTTTCCTGTCATTTTCCGTAGATTTTGCAGTTGAACTAGATACAGCATAACAAATGCATACAGTTAAAGGTTTATGCAGTGTTTCTGTTTTCATGGCCAAACTTCTCAGATAAGAACCGATTACCTTTGGTAATACCTGGTTTTGTAATAGCATAGTAATAAAATGTGTAATACCTCTGGTATTACTCATTTTTTTAATACGAAAGCATTACTGACAAAAAAAAACAGGACATTTTGTTTTTTTGAGAAATGGTTGCATAGGTTTTAAAGTAGTTACACTGTGTTCTAAATTAATATTTGACTCAAACAATTGCAGATGTTACTTACGGAAATTTAAGAGAAGCCTATTATTTTTTTCTTAGTGTCAACAAAAGACTGGAACAGACAATGAATTGACTCTACTAACCTTTACTGAACGAGAATCCAAAGCTTGTTATATGATGGATATCCATGCCATGACAAGGAATCAAAGGAAAGTAATCCTATAGGTGACATTTACAGCATGTTGTTGTCCAAACACCAGTATCCTCGTGGACGTGTTAAACTGCTGCCCAGCCCTCAGACATGAAAGCAAATGCCTGAGTTATAATGCTTATAAAAGATATGTCAGACCTTATTATTTATCCTGGGCAATGAAGTAAAGGAAGAGATTGCTGAATTTAATTATCACATGTTGACTTGAATGGACGGAAGTTTAGTCTCTAAAATTTGAGTAACTGTGTTTAACAAGGAAATTTATGTTCTCATTAAGAGGAATAATCATTCTAGCATGCATCCACCTTTTCCTTTAATATATAATATATAAAATATGTGATCATAAAAAAAAATGTTGGCATAAAGAAAGCAATTAGATCACAAACCCCATTAATCCCATGATTATAAAAGGCTAAAGCTCAGTAAGGGAGCAAGGAAGTCAATTATTAACTGACCCCGTTCCAATAAAACTGGATTTGATGGAAAATCTTTCCTATGTGAAAGAAAAAAAAGGTGCCTTTTTCAGTTAGCTAGTTCTGTCTGACATTATCTAAAAGGGTTGTGAAGGCTTACGATCATCTGTTGTTAAGCTTGAGTTTCACCTATAGAGTCCCTGATAGCTTTACGATGTAATTGCCTCCAAGAAGGAAGGAAGATTGCAGCTCTGCAGTTGTCTTAGCTTTCAAAGCATCAATACCATGACAATTGAGATGGTGGAAGAATATAAACTTCCCTGCTTGGCATTCCTTGAAATCCCCTCCATCATTCTGTCCGTCTTCTGCAATCCTGTTTTTAGGCAATGGAGGGCTCCTTATCAATATTGGCTGCAGCCTGCAGCCTGTTTCTGATTCTGCACCAGAGAATCTAAAGCCTTGGTTCAGTATTTCAGCATCCTTTTCCAAGACAGATGTCATGTTTTTACACAGGTATTTCAGAGGTGCAATTCAAAACACATTCTTAAAATTTGGTGTTATCTGACCCACAACATCTTAGACCCAGTAAAGACCCATTAGTTTCTCAGCTGTGTCATAGAAACTAGGTTGACTGTTCAGCATGCTTGGATGAAGAAGGTTATTTTGCAGGCAACTAGGCAGACAGTGGCTGGGACAAGCATCAAAAATCCTTTTAGGGTAATCTGTGGACTTCTCGGTGCTAGTATCCATAAAAGTGTGGTGTAAACATGACCTCAATGGCATCCATATTCAGAGTCTTTCAGACAGTGAGCAGTTGCTGTCACTTCCATGTAAATATGTTTGCAGACTGAATTCTTCTGAATGTGTGCAGCTCTGTGTCATTGCCTTTGCTCAGTCCTTTGGCTTGCTTTATGTTTACGGCAACTGTGGAAACGAGACTAAACAAAACCATACAGGAGCTGTACAGCCACTGAGTTATCTGTACATGTCCACTAGCAGAGAACAGCATCAGCTTCTAGGTCTCACTATTCAGTCTTTATGATACTGGTAATGATTGGTAATCAAAGAACTTTACTCTTAAATGTAATGACTTAAGTCATTTTTTAACAAAAGTTTTATTTTTGCCTAAATCATGATATTTTCAGAGTTTTTTTTTCTGAAAAATCTGAAAAAATAGTTGCAGTTTTTTTGTAGCTGTGGCTACATTTTGGCAGTAAAAAAAAAAACAAACAAAAAAAAACTGGACGGTGCTGTGCTCACTGAGGAAGATGGAAGCCTCAACATTGAAGTTTAGCTGAAGACCCCCCCCCCCCCACACACAGACCAGTACCTACTTACTGACACCCACCACCCTCTGGAAAACAAACTGATCAGGAACCTGTAACACCGGGCAGAAAATGTTAAAACATGTGGTTATCCCAACTCGGCCTTCATCAGCGAAGATGCACAGAAAAGAAGGTCAGACACCAACTACTGGAGAAACAGAATGACAAACAAAACAACACTGTCATCCTTTATGTAGCATGTTTGTCAGAAAAACTCAGGAGAATTTTCTCCAAGCATGACATTGCAGTGTACTGTATACTGTACACACGAGGTGATCAGGGAAGGTGGGGACAGCAGGGGAAAACAGGTGAACTGAATCTAACTAATGAGACGAGGGAAGCAAAACTGAACACAAAGCACACGATACAAAAGACCGGCAAAGTAAAACAGAAACGCAGGGCGGCAGGCACACTGAGAAATACAATAAACACAGCACACATGAATGAACTTAACCTCTCAACTCAAGCAGGCAGCGAACAAAAGTCACAGAGAACGGGAGACATACCTGACAGACACCCATGAGGACGGGACACAGAGAAACAAAACAGACACGGGGACACAGAGATGGAGACAGAAAGACATGGGAGGCTGGAAATATACTATAACCGCACCCATGAACAGAACCAAACCAGAACCAAAAACTAGGAATAAAAATATAAAGAAACAAACCAGGAACTACGATAAAAAGACATCTCAAAATCCTTGGTCCTAGACCCATGGACCATGACAGACTCAGCTGTGCATCTGCACCTAAAGGATGAAGGACACTTTTTCGAGAATGCCAGTGTTCATACACAGGACAGACGGTTTGAAACCATATCAAAAGAATCCATCTACGAACTGTGAACGACCATTACTGAACAGAGGTGGGGGCTTGAGACACCAGCTGTCAGCCACCTACAGCGCTGTCTTGAGATCCCTTCTCAGGCACCTCAGCCCCCAATCACACCCACTCCTTTTTTCACACCTTGGCTCATGTGATGATGGAAATGATCAATAGCGGGTCAATGACCACCTCCAAAGTGGATACCCCCACTAGAGTTTAAATACCTGGGACGCTCCGCCTTTTGGTTTTTAGAACTGAAAAAGCCTCTTGGATGAGAGGTGAAGCATCCAGTTGCTTTTTTTTTTTTTTTTTTCAAGCTCTTAGGATTTGACAAATAGATCTTTGTGAAACCCAATAATTGTGACAGTCTCAAAACATCTGGCCACATCTGTACATTAGGAACACAGACACGGGCTCTGAAATAGGGTGGCATGGTGGTGGAGTGGTTAGCACTGTTTGCTCAGAGCAAGAAGGTTGCTGGTTTAAATTGTGCCTGGGAGCATTTCTGTGTAGAGTTTGAATGTTTGACCTGCTCCAGAATATCTAGAGTGGGCTTCCTGCCTTAGTCCAAAGACATACATGTTAGGTTAACTGGTGATTCTAAACTGTCCACGTGTGTGAGGGAGATAAAGTGCTTGAGTTAAAGTGTGGGAAACATGTGCATATTCCACACATGCAAGGTTTCCTACCACTGCATTTCAAAGCATAACCATTTTGAGGACAAGCATACGTTGACCAGCTAAAACCAAACTGATATGATGCATGCGTAATGCTATGCACAGTGCAAACTACCACAGATCACAAGGTCACTTGCCACAGAACACAGGCATACAGCCTGTGAGTCTGCACACGTGCAGTATCTTTTTCTTTTTTAATCTCATTTTAATCTCCATTGTTAATGTTATTTGGCTTTAAAGTGAAATAAAGTCAGATAAGTCTTTCAACAACAGGTATTTTAATTTCCCATTGCAGGAATAGCACAGGTGTGACTAATAATATTAGTGATGGCTCAGTATCGTTTAAGATGTGCCAGTGAGCACTACCAGTGAGTCAATGTGCACAATGCATTGACCTGACACTGGAAAACCAGAATGACTGGTTAGTAATCTTATTAGTTACACCTGTGTTTGACAAGTTAGCATATCCTATCTGGGAAAGTCCCTGTAACATGCACCAGGAAATTTGTGCCATGAAATGTATCCTGTATCTAGCGGTGCCCTCCT